>CAAKHG010049522.1:2642-32771 GCA_901007715.1 Dactylopterus volitans | reverse complement strand
GTGTTCAGGGAATCTGTCTCCAAGACTCGCAAACAGGAGCAGCTGACAGTAGTTCAGAAGAAAAGCTATAAGGTTTCAATGTCAGAACAGGCAACAGAGTCTCGCTTGTACCAGGTCAGTCTTCCAGGCCAAGACAGATCCAGGTCTGATCAGATGGTGTACACCATCGGCACCGAAGACCGGCAGATAATTCCCAGTGAGCAAGTGGGCTCCCTTACGGAACTTGACATCTCAGCTGCTAGTGTTCTTCTTGAGCAGTTGACCCACCAGGCAGCAGTGCTTCAGTCTCACGAAGTAGAGGAGAGGGTGTCCGTAGTTCCCACCCACCCACCACAAGTTTCAGCTGTCCCTGGAAAGCAGCTTCATGTAGCGGCCTTTACGTCCTCTATTGAGGAGAGTCAGGATTTCACAGAGCAGCACTGTGATCGTATTCAGAGCCCCGAGGTCATTGAGCTCCGCACAGCCAGAGAGAAGAAGTCCAAGATGATGTCAGCTGTGGCCGAGGAGCTCACCCCTCTTTCTTCTGTTAGCACCGAGCCTCCAACTGACAGAAAGGCTGCATCTGTAAAGCCCACTTCAGAACCTAAACATCTAGTAAGCGGGCAGCAAGTCGAGTCCCCACTGACCATCCTGAAAGAGCAGTCTCAGGATATCCCCAAAGCGGAGCCAGAGCAGAGTTACAAGGTTAAAGAGGGTGTTAAGATTTTATACTCGGCCCAGTCTGCGGAGAAATATGAATTTGCAGAGGGCCACACCTCTGAACTAGCCACAGCAGACTCCGCTGTTAAGTCCTCTGTCGGGAAAGAGCAGCAACGTCTTGTCTTGGCCTCAGTCAGTGAGTCTCAACACGCTCTTTCCAAAGAGAGTAGGTTGTCTTTGCAGAAGCCAGCTGAGGAGACGGCCCGGCTCAGTAAGGATAAACTGATGAAGTCAGGTATAACTACCGAAGAGAAGCGAATGCTGAAGGCTGAACCTACTCAGCAGTTACCAAGTTTGGACAGTGCCATGTCCCTTCAGTCTCAGGTAGAAGGAGAGCAGTTGTTGCACCTGCAGGTCATCACAGACCAGGATCTCCTTCCATCTGAGACCAGCTTCACCTGTGAAAAACCACCTCCAGAGCAGGCAGACACTAGGAAGAGTCCCACTATGCTGCACACTGTTACCCAGGATGAGCAGAGGACAGTAGTTTGTGAGGACACATCCGAGTTTGAGACCACAGTTGGCACAGTGACCATTCAGCCCCAAAAAGAGGCCCCGACTCTGCTCCATCTCCAGTCAACTACACCCACGGAAGTGCTTCCCAAGGAGGGTGTTCTCGTCACTGACAAGCCTGAGCAGCACATGGCGGTGCAAAAAGCAGAAAAGGCCAGGAGTCATGCAGCCATCTCTGAGGAGAAGAGAGAATTCACTGCAGATTATCACTCTGAGCTTGATTTGTCTGTGACTGGAGTCCAGTCCCATCTTCGGACTGAACCCGTACCCCAAAACATCCTCCAGTTGTCCTTCCAGCCAATGCAGCTGCCAAAAGAGACACCAGTTACCTCTGATGTCAAGCAGCAGAGAGCATTAGTGCAAAAGGAGGACCGCTGGAATGTGATGCATGTTACCAGTGTGGCTGACAGCCAGGTCTTGGAGGCCGGTCACACTGAGAGTCTTACAGCTGTGGATAAATTTGTCTGCAAGACGGCAGTAGAGCCAAAAGTTCCCACTGAGCCAATCCAGATCGAGGAGAAGGAGATCTCCACTGAGAGCAGCGTCCTTCTCGAGGCAGCTGAGCAGGACTTTGCTGTCCAAATTCAGGAGGGCCAGTCGGTCAGACAGTCAATAGTTATGGATGAGAAGCAAGTGCTTACAGGCGAGCTCTCTAAGGAGATCACCAAATCCGAGTCCTCCAAAGCCCTTGTCACCACGCAACCGAAACTGTCCCTTATGGCATCGGAATCAAAAGACAGCTCAGCTCTTCCCAAAGAGATGACATTTGTCATTGAGATCCCCAAACCTTCCAGTGTGAATATACGGCGCCAGCTCAGAGATGCTCTTCAGTCTGCTGTGGCCACTGAGCAGCCAGTGTTACTGGCTGATGTTGTTGGAAGGTTCCAGGCTGTAGAAGTACAGGAGCTCAAAGTTCAGAGAGAGCCCAAAAGTGCCATGTTCACATACCTGATCACAACAACAGGTGCACCCATGGAGATCACTCTGGCTTTCAAGGGTGGATATCCTCAGACAGCTGACCTGAGGACTGAACTCCAGGCAGCTTTCCACTCCATCATATACCAGGAGGCTCATGTTCTTACCTCAGATCAACCAGGCACGATGCAGCTTGACAAACCTCAGAGGGCGCTGGCCACCTCAGCCAGCTCAAAGCAAATTCTTTCATCGACGGTGGAGACAGTGAGCGTGGCAGAGAGCGCGTTGGATTTTTCCGCGATTAAATCTCAGGCTGCTGCACTTAAGACTGAGTCCAGAACGGCAGTTGAATGTGCCGCAGCCGAGCAACAGGTCGTGGTGCAGGAATCCAAGGCAGCAAAGATAGAGCAGTCCATCTCATCTCAGGTCAAAATTTCCACTGAGACCCACACAGCCTTTGAGCAGTCGGTGCAGGTGTCGAGGCAAGAGGTGAGATCAGTAATGGTGAAGAGCCATGAAAAAGATGTAGGAGCTGCTGTTTTAACCACCACCCTGCCCCCCGTCACTGCCCCCTCCGAGCAGGCTCTGGAAGTCAGCATCCAGAAGGAGCTTAGAGAGGAGATCTTCAAAGAGGAGATCATTGTATCGAAGCCAGAGGAGCGAGAATGTCCTTTAATAGTCACCTCCCTCGAGGACTTATCCTTTGAGGAAGATAGTAAAGTAACCTTTAGCACCACCATAAAGTATGCCACACAGGTGAACTGGTTTTTCAATGGGCAATTGGTGAAATCTGGAGAAGAGTTCAAGTGTTCCAAAGACTATGAAACATACACATTGGTTATCAACAAAGTTGTGAAGGAGAGACATCAAGGAGAATATGTTTGTGAGGCCGAGAATCAAGCCGGCAGGACTACAACATCTTCAAGACTCACTGTGGTCTCAAGAGGTTTGATAACAGGAGAAATAAATGTGTCTTTCATCCATCCATCCATTTCCACCCAAGAACAACTAATAATTCACGCAGAGGCAGTTTTTCAAGACGTTTGTCACTTAAGATTGTTCAGTTAATTCCATAGCTGGGCATGAGCACAGCGAGCAGGGCACTGGACGTTACTAACTCACCGTTTGCTCTTCATCGCTGTTTGGTTGACAAGCATTAGGCTGTTATTCTAGCTTACGGGCAACTTTCATGGTCCTTCCATGGTCATTTATGCATGTCAGCTGCAACTGTTTCCCTTCTGTTCAACTTGTCTGTCACATTTCTCAGGGTCCATTCTTTCCACATCTCCAGTGTCTCTGCATGCTTTCAGGCCTTCAACTTGCTTCATCTTTTGCAACTCTTTCCACTCCCTTGAGCCTGAGCACCAGCCCCATGACAAGTCACATTCAATGAGAGCATCGTCCGGTTGGGCAGCTTTTTGTGAAAACATGGGGCTTGTGCTCTTGCTTTCTTTTTTTCTCCACAGAATGGCAAATTACCTTCCATCATTGCTCCACATTCCTCCATTCTTGTTCCTGATCTGTCCATTTTTTTGTGCATAAATAACATTCCATAAATCCCTGGACTGCATTACTAACCTTTACATTGTAATCTGTCTCGTGTGCCTCAGTGCCACCTGTCTTTAGGCAGAAAATCACACCTCTGGAGATAAACATCGGGGATCATGCCAAGTTTGACTGTGAGATCGAGGATGCTCCAGGAGTGACCTTCAAATGGTACAAGTCCGGCATTGAGATCAGGCACACGGAGAAGTACCGGATCCTCAGCCGTCACACCAGTTCCTCCCTGGAGCTCCTGAATCCAGTTAAATCCGACAGCGGTGAATACACCTGCAAAGCTTCAAACCAGCATGGCGTCGATAGCTGCACCGCGTCTCTCACTGTGACCGGTAAGACCCCAGAGGGACATCTTTTAAACAATTGCTTTCTGTGTGTTTGAGAGAGAGAGAGAATTATATAAATATGAATGCTGTGTCTCACCATGAATCTTCATGGTGAGATGTGGAAGTGGTCATATTTTTATGAACTGAATTTGGTGTCTTCCAAAACAGTCATGGTTAGATGAAATTTTCTCACCAATATGAGATTTCACAGATTCCTGTTTTTTTTTTCTCTTGTGAACTTTTCACTTTCCAAAATTTAATTGAAATTTTATATGTTTTACCTACTCTCCAGAAATGTACCCACCAATATTTGTATCGAAACCAGACCCAATGATTTTATATGTGGGTAAACAGGCCGTGTTCCAGTGCTCACTCACTGGATCCTCACCCATGGAAGTTGTCTGGCACAAGGACAACATAGCCATCGCACCCACAGGGAACTATGTCATGAAATGTGAAAAGAACAAGTATTCCCTTCTTATTAAACGTCTTGAGCTGACTGACCAAGGAGTGTACCTGTGCAAGGCCTCCAACAGTGTTGGTACTGCTACCTTTACTACCGAGCTCAAGGTTATCAACAAGCCCAGCTTTGTTAAGACCTTTGAGCCAGTGTCAGCCGCTGTCAATGACCCTCTGAGGCTGGAGTGCCAGGTGGACGAGGACACTGGTGTGACCGTCACCTGGACCAGGGATGGCAAAAAAGTCCACCAGAGCATGGACTACAAACTGTCCTTTGAGGACAAGCTGGCTGTTGTTGAGATACCCAAGTCCAAACTGAAGGACTCTGGGAAATATGTGTGCACAGCCACAAATGAGGCTGGAAGCTCGTCCTGTGAGGCTCTGGTAACAGTTCAAGGTAAGATCTTACAGATGATCTTTCCGGTGGCTTTGATGAAAGCGCTTTTCTCTTGAAAGGAGCTGGTGGATTATTGCTGTAATGAAGAGACTGTAAGCTGATGCTAACACTCTGCACTGCTATCTTCTTGCCGTTTCTTTTGCATCTTATTTTCTCACTCTTCTGCCCGGGATTGCATATTTTACTCTTTGTATTTTTTGACAATGTTTAAAAATCTTTGCATTCTTGAACGAAACAATCCTTCCAGAACCCCCGAGCATTGTCAAGAAAATGGAACCAAAGTTAACATGGAAGCAGGGAACAACCACGCGCCTACAGTGCACCGTAAAGGGGTCACCTGAACTCCACATTCACTGGTTCTGGAATGAGAGAGAGCTAAGCGATGGAGAAAAACACAAAATGTCTTTCAAGAATGGAGCTGCTACCTTGGAGATTATCAATCTTCTGGTCACAGATAGCGGCAGTTACACATGCGAGGTGTCAAACACTGCAGGCAGCGACAGCTGCAACACACTTGTAGCTGTCAAAGGTTTGTTAAAGAAATCTTTTTGAAATCTTGCGGGCATTAAACTCGCTGTTCAGTTCAGGAAAACCCTGATTTTTAACTTCACACACATACTTTATGTTTTCCACGCACAGAGCCACCATCCTTTAGAAAAGAGCTGCACACAGTCGAGGCAGTGAAGGGGGCGGCAGCTCACCTGGAGTGTGAGGTCATGGGAACAGCTCCTTTTGAAATAAGCTGGTTAAAAAACAGGAAAGCCATCTCTGATGACCAGAAATATAAAATAATCTCCCAGGATTCCTTGGCAAGGCTGGAGATCCAGACCTTTGAGAGTGCAGATGTTGGAGACTATCAGTGTGTCGTGTCTAATGACGTGGGGAAAGTCACCACGAAGGCTCTTGCTAAACTTAAAGGTTTGTGAACACAAACTTTATGAAAATGTGTTGCTGGGTGAGTTTTGTATCTTGTGCTTCCAGGTCAGGTGTTGATTTTTAATGTCTTCTGTAGAGCCACCAATCTTCTCAAAGAGGGTTGAGAGCACTACAGCGGTGTTGGGAAACACGGTGAAACTACAGGGAAGCATAAAGGGCTCAGCGCCCATTTCTGTTAAATGGATGAAAGACTCTGAGCTTCTGAGGGATGATGATCCAAATATCAAGATGGCGTTTGAGAACAATGTTGTTAGCTTGTCAATAACAACAGTTGCCATCATTCATAGTGGCAAGTACTCGTGCCAAGCTGAGAATGAGGCCGGGCAACAAAAATGTGAAGCCACCTTGACGGTCCAAGGTCAGATGACGTCTTTGATGCAGGGTTGCTTGTCCAGATTTCACCTCCCATTTAGAGCTCTTGATCTCAAGTTCTTGAAAACCTAATCATTAACTGATCTATCTCATCCCAGAACCTGCCAGAGTCGTTGAACCTGCAGAGTCCATCAGTGTGACTGCGGGTGATTCGGCCTCATTGGAGTGCACAATTTCTGGAAGCCCAGAGCTTAAAGTGAAATGGTTTAAGGACGGCAAGGAGATGATCAGTGGCCGGAAATATAAGATGGCTGTGAAGGACAATGTTGCCACGATGAAGATTCTGGCAGCAGAAAAAGGCGACACTTCTGAGTACAAGATGGAGGTGTCCAATAAAGTTGGAAAAGACCAGTGCACCTGCTCAGTTACTGTCCTAGGTCAGCTCCTGGTTTCTGCTAAATGAATATTTAACAGTCAGTTCTTGTCAAATATTTCAAACTATTTAGTTGCTGGTTGTGCTTCTAACGACAAGGATACAAAATTGTCTTCACGCTTTTGTCATGGGAGTGATTAAACATGAATAACTGTAGTGTGGAAGAGTTTTCAGTTGTAAATGAAGATAGTGCGCAGAGTTTAGATTTGCTTTTGGGTTTTAAATGAGCGGCTCTCCAAATCTGTGTTAATACACATGGTGTTTTCTCTTCAACAACCAGATCGGATAATGCCTCCAACTTTCACCAAGTCTTTGAAAAGAGTTGATGGTAATATTGAAAGTGACGTCTCCATGGACTGTAAGGTGTCTGGGTCCCAACCCATGACCATAATTTGGTTCAAAGACGACCGTGAAATTGAGGTCGGACCCAAATTCCAGGCTGAATTCAAAGACAGCTCTGCCACGTTGAGAGTCACTAGGCTGGAGAAGGCCGACTCTGGAGTTTACAAATGCAGAGCCACCAATTCAGCCGGATTTAAAGAAACCAGCGGCACGCTCTATGTCAAAGGTGCTTAATGTTTGGCCAATGTTGCGTTTGCTGTTGTTGAGATTCATGCCATTCTAACGCAAAAGGTACGTTTTTCTCTTGTTGACGGCCTCCAGAGCCCCCAGTGTTCACAGTGAAGCCAGACAACCAGGATGTTATACCAGGAACCACTGTTACCTTCCGAACAACCTTCACTGGAACGGCTCCTTTGACCGTTAAGTGGTTCAGAGAGGAAACAGAGATTATAAGTGGAGGCTCATATTTCATAAAAAAAGATGCCTCTTCAAGCTCTTTGGAGCTTCACTCTGTGAAACCCGGCGACTCTGCGAAATACACATGTCAAGTATCCAACGATGCCGGGAAGGTGGACTGCACCGCAGTCCTCTTTGTCAAAGGTGCTGTTGTCATCTGCTTCCGCTTCTTCTTCTTCTTCTGTTTGCAGTTGCATGAAAATGTCTTGACACTTTTAGATGCATCAGTGTTCTTCTGATACTAATGTCTTCTGTCTGATAACGAGTGTTAACCTCTTCTCTCAGAACCTCCCGTGTTTGTGAGGAAGCTTGAAGCGACCAAACTCATCACCAGCGGCGACTCCGCCAGGCTGGAGTGCAAAGTGACAGGCAGCCCCGTCATAAGTGCGAAATGGTTTAAGGATGAAATGGAAATCAGCCCCAGTCTTAAATACTCAATGGACCTGACGGACTTAGTGGCGTCTCTGGACATAGTCAACTGTACAGTAGAGGATAGTGGAGATTACGTCTGTGTGGCTTCCAGTGAGGCTGGTAGTGACCGCTGCAGCAGCACAGTCACAGTCAAAGGTTGGTCTGGTTTAGATTTACTTCTGCTGGATCAGAATCTGCTTTTCTGGAAGTTTCAGTGCAGTCTTGTGGATTGGAGACCTTTTAGTCATGATGAGATCTTTTGCTCTTCTTTAATTTCAATGACAAAGCATCAGCGTGAAACCTGGACCGAGGCTACATCTGCTCATTGACGCGAGCCTGCTGAAAGAAGGCCTGGTCACATTGACACAAAATTTAAGAGCTGTAGTTACTTGCACGAGTGGTGCCGATTGCAAACTCGATATAGAGGAGGATACTGCAGGTTTATTTTGCGCAATTGATTGTATTTGCAATTGTAAAAAACACAGACAGTTATACAGTCTTGTGGAAAACCTGTAAAAACTTTGCAACTTCAAATCAATGCTGAGCTGAGGAACTCATAACAAATTTGAGCTCATGAAATAGCAGGGGGCCCATCCAGCCCTTTACCAACAGGCCCTAGTTTTTCAGATAAATGAAAGATTGTCTTCAGCTTCACAATAAAACTGGGCATCACCATTTGTCATATCTGTGTAGTCTAGTGCAGCGTGCTGACGCCTCCACTGTCTTCTTCCAGAGCCACCGGTGTTTGTTCGTAGCCTGGAGGCCAAAGATGTGGTGAAAGGTTCTGAGATGATGCTGGAGGGCCAGGTCTCTGGTTCTGCCCCGTTCACTGTGTCGTTTTACAAAAACACAAAGCTGATAAGAAATGATAAGAGACACAGGATCACTGTAAGAGAAGACCTGGTAGCTCTGCAGGTGCTGGGAGTGGAAGCAGGAGACGCTGGCTTGTACCAGTGTAACGTTGAGAACGAGGTGGGGAAGGCCACCTGTGACTGTCAAGTGACTCTAAAAGGTTGGTTCTCAAAAAATGATTTGATTATATCGTGATTCCAAGAAAAAAAAACATTTTTTGAACCTTCAACACTTCTAAATTTTGATAGTATACATGACCAGTAATTGTCTCTAAAACAAAAACAACGCCAGCGTATCCATGGCAGCAGATACTGCATCAGTTCCTGAATATTGAGATTTTTGGAATCATAGCGGTGTCAAATTAGTGTGAGCACAGCCAGTGATGTAAGAGATCAACTCTGGCTTTGTGGGGCAAATATTTGCAAAAGGCTCATCATTTTAACATGAATATTACATTTTTGTTCTAGAACCACCATCCTTTGTGCAAAAGCTGGAGAACCTCAGTCCCTTGGTGGGCAGCGAGGTTTCTCTGAAATGCACATTGAAAGGCAGTGAACCCATGACTGTGTCCTGGCTCAGAGACAACCATGAGCTCAAAGAAGCCGAGAACATTCAGATTACATACGAAAACAGGACTGCTCTGCTGCACATCACCAACATCCAAAGCAAACATGGCGGCAAATACTCTTGCCAGGCACAGAATCCGGCTGGAAGTCAGACGTGTTCGGCCATGTTGACAGTCAAAGGTTGGTGAGCTACTCGAGGGCACATTTGAAACTGACGCTGTGCTCTAATGTGAGCCTTTGGGATCGTGTATTCAGGGACTCCGTATCAACTCGTACATGGAATCTTATATAAACCCATGTGTCTTCCCTCAAACCCGACACTGATGATGGTGTTCCAGGAACAACACCACCATGGTTACATCACAGCGTCATCAGCTGTCCAAGTCTAACATTTAAAAGGTTACTGGCAGAAAGCTGCGCTCGGTTTCAGGCTCAGAGAGCAGACGCGGCGCTTCACAGGATTTCCTCAACCACTCATCCATGCTCTCGAACCAGATGCCTTGTAATTTCTAGACGGCCTCTATGTCCTGACCCATGTATATCAATCCTGTAGAGTAGTCTTCCATTTACTGTGACCACTGGAACATCCATCCATGGGAAGTTTGTTTTTCACATGATTTTTTTAACAAATATGCGAGTTGATAAGGATCAAATTGTCTTGGGTCTACAACTCACTTAAGCTCCTGGTCTGTCGTGGTGTTGTCGGGTTTGAGACCCTTTGCTGACTGTTTTGTTTGACATCTCAGAGCCAGCTAAGATCACAGAGGAGGCCAAGTCTATCAGTGTGACTCAAGGGGATCCAGCAACGCTGGAGGCCCGGTTCACAGGCACGAAGCCACTGAAGCCCCGCTGGCTGAAGGCCGGCAAGGAAGTGACCTCAGGCCAGAAATACAAAGTACAGAGCACAGAAACCAGCTCTGTGCTCAAGATCATTAAAACTGATAAAAGTGATGCTGGCGAATATACCTTTGAGGTTTCAAATGACGTCGGCCACAGTTCTTGCGAGGCTATGCTCACCATTCTGGGTCAGTTCTGAGTGTGGTGCATCAACACTTTACATGAATTTGGTTTAACGTCATCTTTTGAACACCTTCTGCTTCTCCTCTCCCCTCTTCTTCTATCCACGTTAGATCAAATAATTCCGCCATCATTTACAAGAAAGCTGAAACAAAAAGAAGGTATCAAAGGATCTTTTGCTCATCTGGAGTGCCGCGTATCCGGCTCTCTGCCGATAAACATACAGTGGTACAAGGACGAGAAGGAGGTCCAGACTGATGAAAAACACAAGTGCACCTTCTTTGAGAATGTTGCTCTTCTTGAAATTTCCAATCTTGACAGCAAAGATGGAGGCAGCTATACCTGCATCGCTAAAAACACAGCAGGAAGCGTGCAGTGCTCTGGGATTTTGTTCGTCAAAGGTTTGAACACAGTTACTTTATGTTATATTGATCACTGGTCAGTTGTATAATTTCTAGTGCTGTCAGTCAATTTAAAACTTCAACTGGTTAATGACGCCTTGAGCCTCCTCCCACTCAATAATGTTATCGACTTGCAGTCCATTTAGCGATGGCTAGCTTAGCTTCTGTCACTTTGCGCACAGATTTCAGCTGCATTCCGTCAGTGTCATTCAGTGAGGGCGGCTTTTCTCCATCTCAGTGTTGCTAATTTCAGCAAAAACATGCTTTGCCCTCTTCAAACTTGTCTCGCTGGGGTGGAAGGACAGTTCATCACTGCGATACGTTCGCGCAGCTTCAGTTTGATCCACTCCTCCATCTGGACATTCTTTAAAACTAAATTTCCCGTTCAGTGTATCCGAGGTTGTCTCCTCAGTCAGCGTGTCATCCCCAACCGGCAGCCATCGTACCAGAATTACAGGAGGACATTGTTTTCATATTTGGTCATGTGATTAGGTTTTTTTGTTTGTTTTGTTTTTTAACAAATACTATTTGTTAAGCATTTTAGATTGATCACAAGTGTTGATGCTGACAGCACTGATGATGACACAAGTAAAGAGGCTGCTTTCATGCAATCATGCACTATTTTTCTCTTCTCGCAGAACCACCTTGCATTCTTGAAAAGCCCGAGTCCATGAACGTTTTGCCCGGCTCAAAGGTCCAGTTTTGCGTCATCGTCTCCGGCACGCCACCACTGACCATCAAATGGTTCAAAAACAAAAAGGAGATTTTATCGGGCGCCAACTGCTCTGTCATCAAAGACAACACCTCGAGCTCTCTGGAGCTCTTCTTTGCCAAAAGCTCAGATTCTGGAGACTATGTGTGTGAGATCCAGAACGATGTCGGTTCCACCTCATGCCAGGCAACACTCTTTGTCAAAGGTCTTCAGTCTTTATGAGAAAGCGTTCATAAGCGTGTCTCCATCCATTTGTCTGCATTGCTATTTATTTATTAAATTTCCCCCCTTTGTATTTGTGTACCTCACTTTTTGTTAGTGAATATTCAATGACTCTGTTGCCCTTGACTCATTAATATTTATGAAACATTTGGATGGAAACATATGTCAGTTTATAGAGATCAAAGTCGACTTGCTGACATTCTATTGACACATCGTTTTATTTTTATCCTCAGAACCTCCAAAGTTCACTAGGACCCCGGCTCGAGTGTCGGTGGTCCGTCTCGGTCAGAGTAAAGTGTTTGAGTGCCAGGTGACTGGCACGCCTGAGATAGACATCTACTGGTTCAGGGAGGGTTCTGAGATCAGCCCCAGCGATCGCCACAAGATGAGCTTCGTCAACTCTGTGGCCACCATGGAGCTGTGTGGGGCTGATACCAAAGACAGCGGCCTTTACTACTGCGAGGCTCGCAATGAAGCCGGTAGTGAGAGTTGCAGCATGGAACTCAAGGTCAAAGGTTAGTCATGTCAGATGGCGTGGGGCTCATTTTCCTGGAATTCTAATGACAAACGATTTTCCAAACGGTTGTTGAGTTGAGAGTTTTAGATGTGAAGTTAATTCCATATCAGAAACAACATTTAATAAAAGTGAACGAGCTCGCTCAACGGAGTCCATTGCCACAGGAAACGGCTTCATTGCTTCTACATTTAGGGAAAAGCTTCAGCTTTGAGAGGAGAATGACTGTGTGTTTCTTCTCGATATCAGAGCCGCCATCCTTCGTAAGAGAGCTGGCTCTAGCCGATGTCGTTAAAGGCTCCAATGCCTGTTTTGACTGCGAGGTCACCGGGACGGCGCCGTATGAGATCACGTGGCACAAAGATGCGAAGGAGATCAAGCAAAGTGCTAAACATGGCCTCTCTCAGAAGATGGGCCTTGTGGGTCTTCAGGTGCACAAATGTGACACTGTGGACATTGGTGAATACCAGTGTACTGTTTCTAATGACGTGGGAAGTTGTACTTGTAAGACTACATTGATCCTCAAAGGTTAGTCCCGTTAGAATTATACGTTCACTATTGAATCTTTTGCAGGGTTTCTTACATGTTTTATTGGTTTTCTTCAATAGAACCCCCAACATTTACCAAGAAGATCGAGAACACTGCCACTGTTCTTGGTAAAATGGCAGAGTTTAAGTGTACCGTAGAGGGTTCTCCCACTCTCTCTGTACAATGGCAAAAAGATGAAAACTGGATTTTGGAGGATCCAAAGATTGAGAGACTATTTGAGAATAATGTGGCCACTCTTAGGATTCCTGCCTGCGAGGCGAGTCATAGTGGAAAGTACACCTGCCAGGTAGTAAACGAGGCTGGACAGGATAAGTGCTTTGCCACTCTAATGGTGCAAGGTATGTCCGTGCACTCCTTGTCATGGGTATGACCTCTTGCGGTTCTTGAGCAGTGTGTCAGCACTGTGAAGGTGCTACTCTTTCGGTTAGACACTGATTGACTATTTAACTTTTTTTCACATTGTAGAGCCACCTCAGATCACAGAGAAACCTGAGGTGATAAAGGTGACCGCTGGAGATCCGGTTAGTCTGGACTGTAAGGTTACAGGCTCTCCTGAGCTCAAAGTCAAATGGATGAAGGATGGCAGGGAGATTCAGTCCATCAGGCAGCACAAGCTGAGCTTTGTCAACAACGTCAGCAGCCTAAAGATCCAGTCTGCTCAGAGAGAGGATGAAGGAGAGTATGTCTTCCAGGTGGCAAACCACATCAGTAGCTGCACCTGTACAGTCAAAGTGATCGTACTAGGTCAGTGTCAGAGGCATAAAACTCCAGAAGTACACGGTGAAGTTCACGGCACAGGTTAATAACTTGTCAATTTTCTTTTGGTAACAGAGCAAGTCATTCCCCCAAGCTTCATGAAACCTCTGGTAGACATGCAAGAGATCCTGGGCTCCTTTGTTCAGATATGTTGCAAAATATCTGGTTCCCTTCCCATCTCGGTGGAATGGTTGAAAGACGGAACCAAAATCTTGAGCGGTGTAAAACACAAACTCATTCAGCAGGACAATTCCGTGTCAGTGGAAATCGAACAGCTCGAACAATCTGATGCGGGATCCTACTCTTGCAAGCTAACCAACGCGGCTGGGAGTTGTGAATGCAGTGGATCGCTCATGGTCAAAGGTTAGACGGTGTTTTCCAAAGGGATTTGGTCATGTGATCTTAGGTCAGTGGTGAGTATCTCTTTAACCTGGTACATCTTGTTGTCTTCAGAACCTCCCAGCTTTTTGACCGTACCCGAGTCCCAGGCGGCTCTACCCAATGGCACCGTGCGCTTCAAAGGCACATTTAAGGGAACTCCTCCTTTCTCTGTGAAGTGGTTCAAGGATGACACGGAGCTCATGACTGGGCCCACTTGTTTCACCGCGCTGGAGGGGCTGTCTTGCTTCTTAGAGCTCTATTCAGTTGGCGTCAGCGAGAGTGGAGTTTACTCTTGCCAAGTCAGCAACGATGCTGGCTCTGCGCGCTGCAGCGCAGACTTGGCGGTGAAAGGTTGGATTTACGTCTTTCGAGTCAACTCTTGCGTGGCTGTGCTCATCTCGCTTTTGCTTCTCTTGCCAAATTTATTGATCTCTGTCAAAATATCCCAGCTATCCCAGCACCATGGGCAGCAGTATTTGAAGCTTATTTCCCCACTGCCGCAGCTCCTCGTGATCTGCTGTTTCACCTGCATTTTCCACAGCCTTCCTGCCTCTGCTGCTAACCCCAAACCTCCCTCAGCTCATCTCAACCGCTTACCTGCTTCTACTCAGCCTAAACGTCTCTCCACGCTTGCACCGGCTAACGTCTGTGTATTTTGGCTTTCCAGAACCACCTGAGTTTGTGCTGAAACTCCCTGCGTCTAAGTTTGTGAAGCAGAGTGAGCCACTCCACCTGGAGTGCAAAGTCAGTGGCACAGCCCCTCTCAGAGTGACCTGGTACAAACAGGACACCAAGCTCACAGACGGGGGCAACTGCAGGACATCATTTGTTGACTCGGCAGCAGTCCTAGAACTGCTCTCTGCCAGCTTTGACGATGACGGCGTGTACACCTGCGAAGTTCAGAATGATGCTGGCAGTGTCAGCTGCAGCACCACGATTACTGTCAAAGGTCAGCCTTCACTGCCGGCCGGTCCATCAATGACTGTTACCTGATGACTGTCTGATGCACTGACTGTCCAGTGTGTTGTTCTTGACAAAGACGTATGGCTTAAAGCTGTGATCCATAATGTGCGGCTTTTTTTTTTTTTTTTTTTTAAATTCAAACACATGATAAAGTAGCATCAAATGCACATCAAGACTTTTATGAGATCGTTACCTGCTACTGAAAATGTTCCACCAGCTTATCAGGTTGCAGTGTGAATACCAGATTCAGCAAATTTCTACACACAATAGAATAATAATAATAATAATAATAATAATAATAATTGACATTAATAATTAACATTTGAAGGCAATCTCAAAGTGCACATGCCATGTGATGCGTCGCACTTCATATGCTGGAGCAGAGAAACATTCAGACAACATTTGGATCGTTTCAGGAAATTCCCCAAGTTTTCAATTCATCCACAGTTGCATGGTCCTTCTACAACAGATTCATCCTCTCGAGCTCAGACGTAATCTTAGCTGTAATTGAGACTAACTTCAAAATAGATCATAAATTTGAGGTGAATCAACTCAAAAATACTTGCAACTTCCAACAAGCCTAACAACTCTGCACTCTGTCCTCGCACAGTATTACAACAGGTGATGTGTGCCATGCCTGTTTTAATTACAACATATGTCATATTTTCATATCCGTACTTCCATTTTGTTTATTCAAGAACAGGTTTAATCAAGGGCAACTGGACTTGTCTGTGTATAATTGAGATGTCCAGCCTTGCATCCATGGGGCTGTTCTGCTCTCCCCCACTGAATGAGGGTCCCTGGTAAAAGCCTCTGTGGGGCTGTTATCACCATCAGAACACTGGAGTCCAATTAAAATGGTTGCTAAATCTCCTGAGAGAGAATGAAAAGTTGGGCGTAAGTTGTAGTTGTAGTCTTCAAGTATCCACAACCAAGTTCAGTTGCCCTCCTCTCCACCCTGCTTGGAAGACCTGGATGACTAAGAACCGTCCCTCTCAGTTGGTGGTTCCGCAGGAGACTGGTCAATTTAGCAAAAACTTCCCATCATAACTGCCATCATGGTTTAATAATGTCACACATCGGAAAAAAAAAAAAAAAACCTATTTACCTATTCAGTAAACTAAAAATAAAATCAAAATAAATTCAAAATGAACGTCAATAATCTGCAAGATTCTGCAATGATCTTGTCACTCTGGCTGTTGCTCCAACAGTATGTGACATCTCTGCTCTCTTAACTCAGGCCCCATTGTCTTCTACTTTGCCGTTTGAAGTTTAGTTGTACTCCACATATCTCTAACGTGCAGTGCCTGAAACCTGCTTTGGTGGTTCCACCATTTTATCTGGAGTTCCTTTCTTACTCCACCATCTCAGTTGTGGTTTCAGGAGTTCCACAGCACAACTATCTTTGGTGTCAATAAACCTGCCAGCAATATTCATATTCACCACTTTAACTGTAGTTTCAAAAATTTCCCACATCAACCAGACTGGACCTGTTAATATGTGTAGATGATGGAGACCTGCGAAACATTATGGATTTCAGCTTTAAGATTCTTGACATGGACCTCCCCCCTCCCTGTATGCCAATTTAACAGTCTCTTGATCTTTTTTATAGACCCCCCATCTTTTATCAAAGTGCCTCAGCCTGTCGAAGGGCTGAAGGGTAAGGACGTGAGCCTGTACTGCGAGATGAGCGGCACGGCTCCGTTCCAGATCACCTGGTTTAAAGATAGGAAGCCTCTGATGGAGAGCAGGAAGTATAAGATGGTGAGCGAGGGTAGCTCGGCCACACTTCATGTCATTGGGATCGAGTCCTCAGACGCCGCCGAATACGAGTGCAAAGTGTCAAACAGTGTAGGAAGTGACGCTTGCCAGACCACAGTTAAACTCAGAGGTCAGTAGAAGTTGCGTTAGTCTCACATGAAAATCATCACCCATTAGCTTTTCAAATGACTCTGTCACCTTGCTGACTCTCCCTCTTTGCGCTGTTTTTTCCTCTCTCCAGAGCCACCGTCGTTTGCGAAGAAACTGTCAAACATGACAGTGATACTGGGAGAGGAGGTGACCCTTGTGGCCACTGTTAAGGGCTCTGAACCCATTACTGTGTCCTGGGTTCAGGACAAGGATCACATTCTCAGGGATGGTGACAACAGGAAAATCACCTTTGAGAACAAGCAGGCCTCTCTAAAAGTTTTTAAGGCTGACGCCACCTCAGCAGGCAAATACACCTGCCAACTCAGAAACGATGCCGGGAGTGCGGAGTGTTTCGCTAACTTGACTGTTTTAGGTTTGTAACCATATAATTCTCTCTTTCTCTAGCAGTTGTGTTCCATCGCTCCCCTCTGCGTTTCACTCAAATCATTTTTTTCTGCTGATTGTCTGTTGTTTCCAGAACCTGCCAAAATTGTGGATAAGCCAGAAGCTCTGAGCGTGACAGCGGGCGATATTGCCGCTCTAGAGGTCAAAGTCTGCGGAACCCCAGAGCTCATACCGAAGTGGTTCAAAGATGGAGTCGAGCTGGCCTCGGGGAGGAAGTATAAAATTTCATTTTCCCGAATGATTTCCAGCCTGAATGTGCTGTCTGCTGAGAAGATGGACTCTGGAGAGTACACATTTGAGGTTATGAACGAGGTTGGGAAGGACCTGAGCAAAATCAATCTCACAGTTTTAGGTTGGTGAACCCTTCTGTCTCACGTCTATTTAACCAGTGTCGAGAACTGTTCCACAGTACGTTTAACAGTGCGACATCTGAGAATACTCAGTGTCCAAACCTTTTCTTGCATATGTGCAAAACATACAATTCAACCAAAATGATGTAGGAGTTCATAATCTTTGCCAGAAGAAAGCATCCAATACATCGAGGTCAAGATTTTCTAATCAAAGAGCAATTCAACCAGTTCCACCTTTCAGTGACAGATGTTGAGTGTATTCATGGTTTTTGTCCTGATGCCTTCCTTACTCCGTCTTTCCTTCCCCAACAGATAAAATCATACCTCCATCGTTCTCAAGGAAGTTGAAAGACTGTAACACAGTTGTTGGTCAAGCTGGAGAGATGGAATGTAAAGTTTCGGGCTCCCCGCCGTTTACGATCTCATGGTACCACGATGGGGCGGAAATACAGAGCGGCCCCAATTATGAGATTTCATTTAGTGACAATAACTGCATGCTGAAGGTGCCAACGCTGAAGCTGTCAGACTCTGGAGTGTACCAGTGTAAAGCCGTCAACAAGGCAGGATCCAGTGAAACATCAGCCTCCTTGACTGTGAAAGGTCAGTAACTACGCTTCGTTTGTGTTGACGTGTATTAACATGTGTTTTTTTTACAAGCAGTTTTTTTAGCATTTGGGTTTTTGGAGGTTGGGGGGGTTGAGAAATGAATAGGTCTGAGCTGGGAAAGTATCCCAGAAGTCTTCAAATGGTTCCTCCAGGACTCCAGCCATTCATCTATCACCCAGTTAATGTTATACATCAACACAGTCTCAAGTCCTTTCAGATTGAATGCAGGCTCTGCTTTCTTGGTCGTGGTTTTAATTTGTTTTCTTTTTTTAATCAGTTGTTGTTTTTTTACTGGTATCCACACCATCGGCCTCCAGAATAGAGGCCACTTTGTATGGAGCACCGCTGGTGTCCCTGGTGACTCTGTAAATGCAGGGCAGATATGGGGGTGGATGGTTGTGTTTTTTAGTGCTTATCGTTCACTTCAATGGCTTCTTGACAAAAGAAGCTTGTTGTTTAAAAGCCATCCACTGAAGAGCCAGAATGAACATTTTTAAATGTCTTTGAAAGGTTCTTGACGGATGTGCAGGTGGCATTCTGGCCGGCTTTAAAATGAAGGTCTCATCACATAGTTTTAGATGTTTTTTAGGACAGTTTTATACAGTTCAGAGTCAGTTTTCACACTTCTCTGATGACCACTGGAGCCATCAGCAGCATCTGTGCAGCCACTGCAGCCTCAATCCTGCAATTATTTGCCATAAACCACCCCTTGGAATTGTGGGTAAATCCTGATGCTACATTACAAAAGGGACGTACTGAGTATGTTAACACTGGTCAGTGAAACGCAAATTAGCCGAGTGGAGTACAAACACAGCTTTTTGCCTTTGTGGCCCAGTTTATTCTTATTTGTGTAGCTTTGTTGTGCATTCACAAGTGTTGGAAAGCAGTCAAAGGCCCCCAGTCATTTGACTCATTTTCAACAACCAGGGCTATTTGGAAATTTCATGTGAATAATTGCATTAAAGATTCATAATTGACTGGTGTTTTTGTTTTTTTAAGATTTTACAAAATGCATTTTATATGGATGTTGAAGGTTATTACAGAACAATAATCCAACCAACTCACGGCGCCCTCATACTTACCCACCATGTTGATCTGTGTCACCGTCTGTTTGTGCCCAGAGCCTCCATCTTTTGTGGTTCCGCTCCAGCCGGTGGAGGCCATGCCAGGCTCGAACGTGACGTTCTCAGCCATGGTGAAAGGAAGCGCCCCCATCAAACTGAAGTGGTTCAGAGGAACCAAGGAGATCTCGCCAGGATTGAACTGTAGTTTCTCCCTGAAGGACAACCAAGTGATGCTGGAGCTTTTGAAGGTGGACAGGTCCCATGCTGGCGAATACACCTGCCAGATCATTAATGATGCAGGGAAGGACAGCTGCCCTGTCCACCTCATGGTCAAAGGTCAGTCTGGCATTGAGAGTCACTTTCATTTTATGAACTTTGTAGATCCCCGTAGATCTCCCAAGTGCCCGTGGTTTCATTCATTCGAAGTTCATCCATCATCCATCCATATCAAGCTGTGTCAAGCTTGATATGGAAGAAGAACCGCATTGCTAGTTGTGTCCAAAATAAAACCCTTGTTTTCTAATAACAATTGCTGTGTAACATAACCAGTGGTATTTCTGCTCTTGGCTGGAGCTCCTCTTCTAGTTTGTCGTGGTGGCAAACATCGATGATGGTGCATCAAGCAGGACTTGCTGGAACGGGGTCTTGGTCTGAGCAGGCTTGTTGACACGCGTGGTTTCTTCACATTTTGGATCAATCAGGCTTCTCTCCACATTTGCTTCATCAGTCTTTGATCAGGACGTTGCATCAGTGTTCTGTCCTAGAAATATTTGTCACTCCAGTGACTTGTGTAGGCCCAGGCTGGATGGACCACCAAGAGGACAGTCCACATGATCACTAGATTTGGGCTGCAAGCAGACATCTGCGTACAGGTCCACGCATACGTTTTTCATATATTGCTCAGCTTCTGCACATCATCATATTAAAGTACGTGATTATCAAATAATTCTGCTCATCAGTCATGTAGCTGCTGCTGATGGATCCTTCTTCATTCCTTTATAATCTGTTGGGTAATTTAGTCTGCAAGATTTTACAGTTTGTAGTGGAATGCAACTACTGCTGTCACATAATAGAAATGCTTATTTCAGCTTTTATTTGCCACTGGAGTGACAAATATTTCTCTGATACGACGTCCTGATCAAAGACGAATCAAGCAAATGTGGAGTTGAGCCCGGTTGACCCAAAATGTGAAGAAACCATATGTGTGTGTCCAGGGGTGCCTCTCTTCTCTCAGTGATGTCCTTGCTCTGTCGCAAACTCTCGACTTTGTTGATCTCCTCCCTCAGAGCCAGCAGCCTTCTCGAAGAAGCTGAAGGACGTGTCCGTTGAGAAGGGCAAAGCCCTGATGCTGGAGTGCACGTACACCGGAACGCCAAAGATCACGGTGAACTGGTACAAAGACGGCCAGCAAATCTTTGCTTCTTACAAATACAACATCACCACGACTGAAAGCTCCTGCATCCTGGAGTGTCTCAGCACTGACGACAAAGACACGGCGGGAAAGTACTCCTGCGAGGTGTCCAACGACGCCGGAAAGGACACGTGCGAGGCAGCAGTGTCCATCCTGGGTTAGTCCTTCTCTCGTACAATCAGTGTAGAGATCGTCGAGCTCTCTGACAGGCACGCATGCGTAAAATCTCACGCAGAACAAAAGATGACATATTTTTTGAAATGTTCAGCAGTCCGCCGCTGTGGGTGCGACCGCCGCCGCCGCTGTGGGTGCGACCGCCGCCGCCGCGGGCCACCACCGGCCGCCACCGGCAGCGCGCCAGACTTCACAGGCATGCGAGTTTCTGATGTTTGATGTCTGTCACTGCAGAGCCGCCTTACTTTGTGGAGTCGCTGGAGCCCATGGAGGTGACGGCCGGAGACGCCGTGTGTCTGAAGTGTCAAGTGGCAGGAACACCTGAGATCAAGGTGTCCTGGTTCAAAGCAGACGGCAAAGTCAGGTCCAGCCCCACCTGCAAGTTAGAGTATTCCAAAGGCGTCGCCTGTCTGAAGCTCACCAAAGCCACCAAGGCCGACATCGGCGAGTACACCTGCAAGGCGGAGAACCGGATCGGCTCCGCCTCCTCCGCCTGCAGACTCAACGTGCTCGGTGATTATCTTCTGCATGTGAAAGTTCATTTTTGTCGGCGGACTTTCAGCTTTCACAATAAGAGCCTTAAGCTTAAAGCTTAAAGCTGCAAAACTACTAAAACAGGAACAAAAAAGGAAAATGTAAAAACACATGTTTACAGTTGAAAAGGTTTGATGAATATATTTATTTGTTATGATGAAATAAGCAGTCAAGTTAAATAATGTGACACTTTTTAAAATTATATCACGGCAACTAAAATGCAGGTAAAACAGCAATAAAAAAGTGAGTTAAATTCAGTTTAGAATTTTTGATGATTGGTTCACTTGCAAGTATTCGTACAATCATTTCAATAGTTATAATTAAGCACATATTCATAATTAAATCCTGTATTCTCATCCTTATTAAAAGCAGCAAGATCACACTGTAAAAAATGTCCCTAAACAAGCCACGATCAGCAATCACAATTACGTTCCCCAACATTTCCCCCTCTTCCAGAGGCCAAAACGCCGCCATCTTTCCCCAAGAAAATCACCAGCCTGCAGCAGACGGAGGGTCAGCCAGTCAGGTTCGAGTGCCGCGTCGCCGGCTCGGCCCCCGTCGAGGTGTCATGGCTGAAAGACGGCAAACCTCTGACGCATGGGGACGAGTTCTCCATGCTGTACGACGACAACACGGCCGAGCTGCAGATCGAGCACAGCCAGATGAGGCATTCTGGGGAATATTCGTGCGTGGCCACCAACAGCGTCGGCTCGGCCTCCTGCAGGGCAAAGCTCACCCTTCAAGGTCTGTGATGGCTGAACACTGAGAAACGTTGGGGAGGTCTCAGAGGTCTTAGAGGTCTTAGAGGTCTTAGAGTCTGGCTTGCTGAGAGGTCAGATTCACACGCCAGCGGGCTGTGTGTCGCGTCTGGACCGCCTAGGTTCAGGTCTTCCCTCTGTCCTTTCTCTCTTCCTTCCTCTCTTACTTACTTTTCTCCTTATTTTTTTCTTCCTTCATTCCTTCCTTTCCTTGCCTTCTTAGTTACCTCTTTCCTTCTTTCCTCCTGTCATTCCTTCCTTTCTAACTTCTTTCCCCTTTTCCTTCTTCACCTCTATTTTATTTCTTTCCCTTCCTTTCTTGTTGCCTCCTTCTTTCTTTCCTTTCTTCTTTCCTCCCTTCCTTCCTTCCTTCCTTTTTCTTTCATCTCCTCTGTGCTCGTCCCTCTCTGCCACGGTCACCTATCATGGTGAGCATGCGGGTTAAGTTCAGAGGTCACGCTTCTCCTCTGTGGAGCAGTAAGATCACATGTGAAGATGAACTCTGGACTCATTTGATGTTAGTCGAGGTTGTGAAACACTCACGTGTCTGTGTCAACCCTGGGTAAGACGAGGTGCGTGTGAGCGTTAGCTTTAGTGTAAGCATTAGAATCAGTGTTAGCATCATTGTTAGCATCATTGTTAGCATCATTGTTAGCGTAAGCGTTGGCATCAGCGTTGGCATCGTGTTGGAGGCTGTCGGAGCTGTTAACATCTAAAGTTCTATTGTTTTATCTTCCTCCTGCTCTGTCACGGATCCTGCAGAACCAAGATATCCCCCGGTCTTTGACAGGAAGTTATCACCACTGGAGGTGACAGTGGGTGACAGCATTGAGCTGGAATGTCACATGGCCGGCTCGGGCCCCATTAAGGTCACATGGTCCAAAGACCATAAAGATATTCGATCTGGGGGGAATTATAAGATCAGCTGTGACGATAACACACCCCACCTGACCATTCTGAAGGCAGATAAAGCCGACACAGGGAGGTACTTCTGCCATGCCTCTAATGACATGGGGAAGGACTCTTGCTCCTGTGATATCACTGTCAAAGGTATTTGACCTGGGCCACGCTCACGTCTTCACAGCGCTCTCCTCTTAAACACTCAAGCCCCTTTGTGGGCGTTTCTTTGTGTGAAAGTTCAAACTTTCACTCCTCATTGTCCTCTTCTTCTTGTCAGAGCGTAAAAACCCTCCGATGTTCACCAAAAAGCCCTCGGAGCACATTGAGGACACAGAGGGCAAACTGGTGAAGATGGAAGGGCGGGTCTCTGGCTCGCAGCCAATGACTGTCAGCTGGTTCAAAGATGACACGGAGATCTACAGCTCCGACAAATACGACATCAGCTTCAAGAGTAACGTGGCCGTGCTGTGCATCAAGAGCAGTCAGGTGGCTGACAGCGGCAGGTACATCTGCCAGGCCTCCAACGAAGCTGGGATGGCTTCCTGTGACGTTACTGTGGGCATCTCAGGTGGGCGTTTTATCCATATCAACACAAAACAGTCCGTCTCTTCCCAGTTCATCGCGACCAATGTGAGGGAATGCACTTAATAAAGGTCTTCTGTGCTTTATCTGCCCTGCAGAGGCCAAGAAGCCTCCGGTGTTTGACATCCCGCTCAAAGCGGCGACTGTGGACAAGGGCGAGAAGCTGTGTCTCAAGTGTCACGTCAGCGGGTCTCCGCCTCTTAAGATCCAGTGGATGAAAGACAGGAAGGACCTGATGTCGGCTGGCAGCACAAGAATCACCTTCTCTGATGGGACGGCCTGCCTGGAAATCAGCTCCGTCTCCCAGCACGACGCCGGCGACTACCTCTGCAAGGCCACCAACGAGGCCGGCAGCGAGTTCTGCAAGGCCAAAGTCGTTGTCAAAGGTAAAACTGAGAGCTGCCGGTCTAACAGCACATCTGTCCACACGCTGGCACAGTGGGCAGCACTGTTGTTGCTGTTGATACACTCAAAGAAGAATCTGTCTTCCTGTTAATATCAACATCGGCTGTCAAAGAGCTCCATCTAGTGAGCTGTTATGATCATTACATGGCTCCGTCACATTAAAAATCTCCAGAACCAGAACCTTTGAACATGGAAACAGAACTTCTTCAGAACTTTTTCCATTTTCCTCTTCAGACTTGTGTCTGCTGCATGATGAACAGTGATTGGCTCAAACTAGTTGTGATGTCACATGTTCTCACCTCGAACTCAATTTCAGTAGCTGAGGCCCTCTATTGTCAAACTGCTGAAGGACATTCAAGGGACATAATGAGCCAAGCTTATTCTTGATTGGAAGCGGACTTTCGACTCAAATATGTGTTTTGTCATTGCAGAGAAACCAGGAGCAGCGCCACCTCCTGCTGAAGCTCCTGCAGCTGCTCCGACTAAAAAACTGGACCAGCTGTTCTTCATCGAGGAGCCCAAGACGACACACGTCACTGAGAGTGAGATGCAGTTTGAACGCATCAGGCAGCAGAATGAACGTTTGGATATGAAAATAATGATGCACTGATGATGATGATGCACTGATTAAGATGTCAGTTCAGCATGGAGGATGTGTGTGTCCTCACCAGTGTTAAGCAGGTTACTTTTTGATCAGTGTTTAAAGATTTCTAGGAGGCATGAAGAGATGATAGATCAGGTTTGATGGTTCAGAAGAAAGTTAAGTGCACTCACTTCCCAATTTATTAGGTTGAAATGTAATGCTATAAAGATTCCGATTGTGAGGCTGACACAGAGTAAGTAAAGGTAGTTCGATTTAATACATCCATGACCTTTTTAAGACCCGTGCCAGACACTTGAAGACCATGTTACCACCTCTAGGTCTGGAAGAGGCAAAACCAAACAGTTTGAGTATGTGGTGACTCTTTATCGGTGCAACATCGTTCAGATGTGTGGCGCTTTCACTGATAGCCAGATGGTCATCAATTTTGAAAACATGGGAGAGCACAAACAAGAAAGCTGACTCCATTGGACCCGTTCGTCGCTGGCAGCCATGTTTCAGGCAGCCATGTTTCAGGCTGTGCGCAACATCTGGCTGGTGAAGCTTCTGTGCAAGTTTAACCTTAATGGCCAATGTGGGTTCCAGCTGAATATTCCATCATTGCTCCTTTAACACAACACAATTTCCAGCTGTAGTTTTATGATTCAAGAGCAGAGAGACCTCGGTTCAGTTGGTGGTGTTTGTTCATAAATCCACCATGGTACAGGATCAGCTGGGCAGGCAGTCAAGCTGGATCAGCGTCAGATTCGGCAAACCTTTGAAACTGGTAAATCACTTTTAATTGGCACTATACAAGGCTGAGTGTGAAAAAGTCCAGCAAGGCAGCTCTGATGGGAAAGTGTCCAATATTATAAGGCAGCATCAAATTCAGGAAAATATCAAAACCAATTTTTTTTTATTTATTTATTTTTTTTAATGGGATGTACTGAGAAGCGTTCCTAATAATTTGTCCAACCAGAGTACACTGGCCAGTGCATGTACATTAGAACAAAAGATTAGATTTTTTTTTTCAAGATATCCAATTTTGATCCCCCTTGTCTTTAACAATGACTCGTTGCTCCGCAGAGGGCATCGCCACCTTCATCGCCAAGGTGGGCGGCGAGCCCATCCCCAGCGTCAAGTGGATGAAAGGAAAGTGGAGGCAGATCACACATGGCGGCCGCATCTCCATCGAGCAGAAGGGCCAAGAGGCCAAGCTGGAGATCAAGGAGGTGACCAAGTCGGATTCGGGTCAGTACAGGTGCGTCGCCTCCAACAAGCACGGCGAGATCGAGTGCAGCGCCGACATGCACGTGGATGAGAAGAAAGAGGCAGCGCAGCTGGAGGGCGACCTGCGGGCCAAACTGAAGAAGTGAGTGAGAGCTCCCATGTCCAGTCTTGTCTTCGTATCCGGTTAGAGCTTCCTGAATATGCTGTGACGAGTTCTATGTGGCAATGAACCTTGAACTTTGCAGTTAGATGTGACAGTAAAGTGCTGTAAAGTAAGACGCCTTCAGGGTGAAGATCCCAGCCACAGCGGGAGAAAGATTCCACCGCGATTGGTGCTGAGACTCTAATCAACTCTGTGTCTCCTGCATCATGTTCTCAGGACGCCATCAAAGCAGAAGAGTCCTCAGGAGGAAAAGGACATCGACATTGTGGAGTTGCTGAGGAACGTGGACCCCAAAGAGTATGAGAAATACGCCCGGATGTATGGCATCACTGACTACCGAGGCCTGCTGCAGGCCATCGAGCAGCTCAAGAAGGAGAAAGCTGAAGAAAGTGGAAGACCGGTAAGGAAACCATCCCCAGGAAGCTGCTGCTGACATGAATGAGTCTGTGGAAGAAGCGCTTAAAGTTGTTGCTTCCGTTGACAGGAAGTGGAACGTGGAGACAGAGAGTCTGATGAGGACATGGCTCGACTGGTGGCCGACCTGCAGAAGAGGATGGAGCGAACAGAGGTCAAGACGCTTTCACTGTCTGCTGGAAACAAAAAGCATCCCCTTTGCCACGCTGGTTCAACTAATTCCATGTTGTACCTCCCCTCACTGTTTCTAAACTACCTCTGTTCATCCTGCAGCCCGTGACTGTGGTGAAGGACATCTCCGATCAGTCAGTGTTCACCAACAAAGAGGCAGTGTTCGAGTGCGAGATCAAGATCAATTACCCAGAGATCACCCTGTCCTGGTACAAGGGAACTCAGAAACTGGACACCAGTGACAAGTACAACATCAGCATCAGTGGCGATCGCCACCTTCTCACAATCAAGAAGTGCCAGGCGTCCGACCAGGGCAACTATAGGGTGGTGTGTGGGTCACACATCTCCAGCGCCAAGCTCACTGTCACGGGTCGGTACCAAATGTCCATTTGACCTCAGATTGTTGTACACATCAACTATCTCTGAACTAACCAACTAGCTCTGAAGTTGCTTGAAATCAAGCCAAAACTGATTTAACCAGTTTAGATGCTCCGCACAGCTTGAGATGACAGACACCGATTTTGGAAACAATTTCCTTCCCCTTTGAAATAGACATTCAGGACTGATCTTCCTAACCTGCTTTTGTCTTTTGTGTTTCAGAAGTTGAGGTGGAGAAGCATCTGCAGGACACATCGGGTAAGGAAGGCCAGCCCTGCACGCTGTCTTGTCAGTTGTCCATCCCTAACGTAGAGGCGCAGTGGTTTAAAAACGGCAAGCAGTTAGAGATGAAGGGAAGATACAAGTCTGAGGTGAAACACAAGGTTCAGAAGCTTCTGATCCGAGACCTGAAGACTGAAGACCAGGGTCGGTACACCTGCAAATACCAGCACCTGGAATCGTCGGCTGACCTGTGGGTGGAAGGTTTGTACCTGAAGTGGTCCTGCAACCTTGTAGACGTGATGGATGCTCTGCCCGAGTACTAACCTCTTTCGATCCCCCCTCATCAAACTCTAAGACTAACGCTGAAGACTTCTTTTTCTCTTCTCTTTTTTTCTCTTTCTTCTTGGATTTGTCCTCCTCTGTCTTGTCCATCTTCAAACCTCTACTGGACCTCATCCGCCATCATCTCATTCATTGTATTCTCACACGCGTCTTGACTCAAAACCATCCCACTCTCGTACACCTTCCTTTAAATCATCATCTCTAACCCTGATGTGTTTTGTCGATGAAAACTACCAGTCAAGTTGTGTCATACCTTCCTAGTTGTGATGCCGAACACCTTTACCCATTCCCGTCTTTATCTGTTTTAGCTGAACAAATTCATTTCACCAAACGCATCCACAACATCGAAGTCAACGAGCGCCAATCAGCCACCTTCGAATGTGAGGTGTCCTTCGACAATGCTATTGTTTCGTGGTACAAAGACACCTGGGAACTGAAAGAGAGCACTAAGTACAACTTCAGAAGCGAGGGCCGAAGACATTTCATGGTCATCCGAAATGTGACCATTGAAGATGAAGGTGTGTAGAGCACCATGGAGGTCCAAAGGCCCGAAACCAGAGCCCAATAGTTTTTTTTTTTTCAGGATTGTTTTTATGACCTAAGTGTTAAACGTCTTCATTACTAATCCCATGTAGGCGTGTACTCGGTGATTGTGAGGTTGGAGCCGCGAGGGGAGGCTAAGAGCACAGCTGAGCTTTATTTGTCTGGCAAAGGTACAGTTCTAGTCAGACGCCATCTTTATGCTTCTGTTCAGCTTTTGCCTGCGAGTGTTTAATGCCTTTTTCACTTTCCCACCCCTCACAGAGATCGAAATAGCAATGGTTCCCTTTGGTGAGTATTAGAACTTCTAAACTTTGCGTTGATGATTTCTTCAGCTGAAAGACTCGGTGTGAACCATCTTCCGTATTCTGTAGATGTCCCAGACTCCTCGGTTCAGAGGCCTGAAGTGCCTTCATCAGTAGAAATTCAAGGTAAGGCTGGAGTCAGCTGTGGTTTCACTTTGACCTCGGCTCCTCACACTTTCCACATTTGAATCTTCTAGTCCAGACTAACCCTTAATAAAGTGTGATGGGTAAGGCTAGCCCTTAGAGGCTGGGGGTGTTTCTGTCTGTCTGTCTGTCTGTCTGTCTGTCTGTCTGTCTGTCTGGTTGGTTGGTTGTTTGTCCATGAAATTAATTTTTGTCAATATTTTTTTTTTCAAACTTGTCACTAGTATTTCGTATATCAATATTATGGAAGGGGAAAACAATGTAATTTTCTTCCACAACATAAATAAACCAATCAGCCAATCACCTTGTGCAGAATAGATGATTGAGGACCAGTTGTTCAAAACTTTTCAACTTACCGCAGACAGACTGTCAGACGCTCCTCTGGGCCGATGGCGCCTGGTAGTTGGTCATCTGCCTCTTCAGATGCGGCGCTAGCGTCCTCAGATTCAGAGCAAGCATCATCCTCAGATGTGGCGCTCGCATCTTGAGCTGCAGCACTAGCATCATCCCCTTACGATGCGGTGATGACGTCCTCCTCAGGAGCAGGGCTAGCATCCTCCCTAGATGCTGCGCTAGCGTTCTACTTGGATGCGCGCTAGCATCCTCTTCAGATACAGCACTGAAGAGGTGGAAGAGGTGATGGAAGAGGTGATGGAATCCCCAGATGCACCTCGAACTGTCCCAGTAACATCCTCGAGCAAGTCTAGAAGCTTGGATGGAAGAACTTCAGCTGCTATGTGAGGCGGTGGAACTCGCCGTCTCTCTCTGACTTTAAAAATGACATGAAGCCAAAATCTCCTTGAGTGAGGAGGAAGATAAGATCTTTGTCTCTGGATGATGTTGAATCCAGATATCTGAAGTGCACCAATTGTTGCAAATTTGCTGCAGTCATGAATACAATTGTGAGAAGTGTGTTTTTCGTCTGATTTAGTCTGAAAAAGTCCCAAAATTTCACAACAATCTTTTTTTTTTTTTACCATAAATGAAACAGATTATTTACTAACCAGAGTCTTGATTTCAGATGCAGCGCTTTACTTGCTGATTCATGTGAAAATGATCACAAAAATACTTTTTTTTTTTTAAGAATCTGCTGAATTCTATCGGTATGAAGAAGAGATTGAACATGGAGGTATTTATGTTTTCATCTCTTCACATCTTCCACCTAATTAAATTAAGATTTCTTTCCGATTAAACTAATAATGTTTGTCATCGATCTAAACTGCGTAAATCTAAGTGGCCTCGGTCTAAATGCCAAAGGTAACTAACCTTCACTGTGAGTTGTTGTAATTTCCCACCTCACTGACAGTCAAATTAATCCACCTTAAACATATTTTTGTTTTTCACAAGAATCTGCTGAATATTCGTATCACTATGAAGAGGAGGTGGAGCAGAGAGGTACAAAATCTTGTTTTTCATCTTTTTCTTCATGCTCTTCATCGTTGTCAAGCACCTGAGTGGATCTGGGAAACAGCAGGAGGATTCTGATTGACGGATGTTTTATAGTGTCAAGTGCCGCCAAAACGGTTCCCGCGAAAATCAATAGATACGGGAGAGTCAGATGTCATTCAAAAATACAATATTATTGATTATTGGCCAAAAATGTTCAGGGACAATTCAAGCATCCGTGTGAATTTGCCCAAATCTGCCTCTTGCGTCCATCGTCAGTCGTGTCCCCTCACTGACCTCTGCTGTCTGAAGGAGGCTCCTGCAGTTTCAGTGGACGTCTTCATTCTGTCAACATGTGTGACGTTACGGTCGTCTCATCCCTCCATCACAATCCCACTAACATCCAGTCATGTTGTCTCCTGTGTTCAGATAATGAAAAAAAAAACTCTGATTAGAAATCAAACG
>CAAKHG010049495.1:0-11621 GCA_901007715.1 Dactylopterus volitans | reverse complement strand
AACAAAAAACAACCGGACTCAGCAGCAGCAGAGGCGATCGATAGCGTCTAAGCGACGTAAAGAGCGGCACACGGCGATGAGAAACGACGGTAACGAGCGGGTGTCAGCGCACAGATTTCGAGACACAAGTGGTGGCGTACGGCGTTTTTTTTTTTTTTTCTTTCCCACCACGCGCGCTTGTGATCCGGAATTAATTCAAATAATCCAGGACACGACGGCGGGCCCGGAGGTAGTTGAGCCAGCTCGTGCTGCCTCGCTCTCGTAAAGCCAGACGCACTCTGGTGTCACGGCATTTGATAATCCACGTTTGCCTCAGCGTTCACCCTTGAGGAGCTATTAAAGACGGGACTTTGCAATAACGCCGGACTTGTGTGACCGTGGACCGACTGTGGCGCTGCTTAAGCCTGTGATCATGCTGCAGAATACGCCCATCAGCCATAACATTATGACCACTGCGTGTTTACCATGCGCGGAATATCATGCAGCAGCCCTGCGATAGATTCTCCCCTCAGGGGGAGTTTTATGCTGAAATATCATTGAATCTGTTTGAGAGAGGCGTTGACACACTTTAATGATTGTTTTCGGGTCCGTAATATGTGATGCGGCTGAACTGAACCGGGTCGCACTGAGAGGTGTTCCTAATATTTTGGTCGTCCCATTTGCAGGCATTAGGGTGACAAAATATTAGGGACGCCTCTCAAAGATTCAATGATTGTCATGTGGCGCTCTCGTTTGTGACGCTGCTGAACTGCGCTGGGTTACACCGAGACGTGTCCCTAATATTTGGGTCGTGCCACGTATGAGGGTGCCAAAATATTAAGGACAGTCCCACTAAAACGTGTCAATGCCTCCCTCAAACAGTTTCAATAAAAAAAAAATAAAAAATTCAACGTAAAAATTCTTAATTTATCGCAGGGATGTTATGTTTTTTGGTTTTAATATTATGGCTGATCAGTGCATGTTTACAAAATTCTTGTTTATTTTTTTTTTTAAATCATTTGTAGGCTGAAGAGAAGAAGATCTGGGAGTAACTTTAGAGGACATGTGGAACTACCACAAAAAACAAAACTTCTGCGAACTTTTGGCTGATTGAACCCAGAGTCAGTCAGACTTGAGAGCCCCCCCCCCCCTTTGAGGCGAACCCTTCCTTTTTCCCGTAAGAACGCTGATACCGCGTAGTCCCCTTCACCCGAGGCACCCCCGCAGCACTTTAATCTCCGCCTTTGGCCCGCTTGACACCGGTTTTATGAGGAAAAAAAAGTGCTCCGGGGGACTGGGAATGTCCTGAAGGGATCCGGCTGCTTCAGGCACTTTAATACCACTAAGCCAGTAAGAGAGAAAGGAAAAAAAATAAAAAATTAATAAAAAAACATGCTACCGGCAGCACTCGCTGGAATGTAAAGTGAGGACCGTCATGCTGCTGCAGTGATCAGGGTTCTTGTAATGGATCCAATACTGTAGAAATCCCTCCTACCCTCCCCAACTAACACACACGCGCACACTCACACACACACACACGCGCGCACACACACCCAATTATGCACACGACCAATCTCAAGATTTTTTTTTTTTTTTGGCGCTATGAAAGTAACTCGATACCAGATTCGAAAAAAAAAAAAAATTATAAAAGCCCCGCATCCTTTATTTTTAAATTTTTTTTTTTTATACCCCTTGTCCATCAGTCCATCCCCCCGTGCAGCACTCAGACCTCCGAGCTGTTGTGGCAGTCCTGCATCCGCACCACCAGCATGGGCTCCGTGCTGACCGAGCCCTTCACCACCTCCTGCACCCCGTCCCGCCAGCCCTCCTCGCCCTCCTTCCGCCGGGACCGGAGCGCCAGCGCCAGCGCCGCCACGGCGAGCGCCGTCAGCAGCAGCCCCACCAGCGCCCCCGCCACGGTCACGAGCCCCTCCTCCCCCTGCCCCGCGCTCAGCTCGCCGGGCTCGGGCCCCTCCGCGAACGGCTGGTCGGACCCGGCCGCCCGCCGCCTGCCGCGGTCCAGGGCGATGTGCATGATGTTGGTGCCGCGGTTGTTCTCGGCCCCGATGTCCTCGGCGATCTCGGGGACCTCCTCGCCGGCCGACCTCCCGCGGCGCCGCGCGACGCCGCCCGCCGGCACCGGGGCCAGATCGCTGCCGGCGGAGGCCACGGAGTGGTACTCGAGGCTGCGCTTCCCGATGCCCCTGTTTGCGTTCTCCTTGGAGCGAACCGTGTAAATGGTGTGGATGTACCACTCACGGCCCGCAGCAACCTGAGGGGAAACACACGGTTACGCACAGGAAAAGGCAAAAAACAAACAAAACAGAAACAAAAAATTCAGAATTCAGGTTAAGGAGGATTTGGATGACATAAACCCGAACGGCCCCCAGCGTTCACGCCGAATCATCGAGGATAAACGTCAAACTATGTGTCCACACTGAAGCCTCCGTTGCGATTACGTTCCAAATCAGCGCAGGTACGTTAAAGGTTTTGGAGGGTTTTTTTTTTTACGCGTCGAGTGACAAGGCGGCGCGCTGGCGTCCCAGTCACCGGCCGCGAAGAACGGCACGGCGCGTCGGGTACCTGGAACATGGCCGTGGAATCCAGCCTGAACCCGTCGGAGCCCGGCTGTCTGACCAGGGTCAACGCCGAGGGGTCGTCGGCCGCCAGGACGGCGCCGAAGCTCACGTCGCCGAAGGCACGAGCCTGCGTCTCCGGCTGAGCCTTGTCCTGCGTGTTAGAAGGAGGTAGGGGGTAGAAAGGTGGCGTAAGGTGGTGACAATTCATGAAATGGTCATTGTGCTCATGAAAAAAAAAATTGCATTCAAACAATCTTAAAGCGTAACAACAACATCCAATGTAGTTATGAACTAATCGAAGAGTTTTTGCCAGTTTTAGAAGGACTACGCGGTTAAAAAAAAAGGCTTATCGATGCTGGTGTTGATGTCTAATTGTCTGGTTGCTGCCGTTGCTTAAAGTGGTTATTTTATTCATTCCGTTTACTTTTGACGTGATATAATACAGAAAAACGGACTATTCGAGTGTTGTGAATCTGAAAGCCTTAATGCCGCTTTCAGGATATTTTCTTATTGTCTGATAAATGCACCGGCCGGTATGTCGGAAGAAAAAAAAACAAAGTTCAAATCACTTTTTTTTTTGTTTAATAATTGTTTTTTTTTTTTTTTAATTAAACAATGCAGACGTGGTGCGTGGTGAGGAATTCAGTGAGCGGCAGACATGAAATCTATTTTCCCCCCAGCAAACGATACTCCCGTCGCGTATGTACCTCACACACACACACACACACACACACACCGACGCGCAGTCACGTGCGGCGCAGATATCGACCTACAACTACACACAGGGGCTCATCCCCCGATTACCATTATTTCCTACATTCAAGAGGCGCATGGTACTCTGGAGGAGAGAAATAAACGGTTTTAATTTCGCTTTAAACCAAAAGCAGGATCTCTAGGTTATAGCTGAGGCTAAAAAAAACAAAAAACAAATAAAAATGCCACAAATTAACTGAAGGCTTGAAACGCGATGTGCTTACAAGGACTTTGAATCTGTAGAGCAGCGAGGGCGAGTCGGCCAGGCAGCCGAATTCAAACTTGGTGGGGTTGTACTTCGGCACGTATCCGTCGGCGCCGGTGCAGAGGAACACCTTCTCTATGCTGCAGAAGAACGAGTCGCCCAGATTCTGCACGGGGTCCACCATGACCCGGCCGTAGATGGTGTCGCCTGCCACGCGGGAGGGAAGAAGACACGGATCCTCAGGCCTTCTGGACCGAAGAGCGCTCGGAAATACAAAATGGAAGCTGATTTAAAGGGCCACACCGGTGGTTCTGCATCCAAGTCCATTTACTAAAATGCCATGTCTGCCACTAGGGGTCTCCATGGAAACAACAGCAAAGGACACATAGGATGTTGCTCAACAGCATCATTATCTGATGTTGCTCCATGTTCACGAAAAGCTATACTTTTTCATATATTTTTCATATATATATACATATATATATATATATATATATCATTTTAGTTGCTAAAGGGGATGTGATGCCATTGACAGGTGAGCAAATTAAGCGCAGCTTTACCTTCAGTGTCATTACATAATTTTTAGGGGTTCGAGCATTGTTGGATGCAAATTATAATGCATAACATGACAATGGTAGTTTTTTGTTTGCCATTTTAATGGAAAAAACGATGCCACAATGCAGTTTTAGCACCCACTGCAAAAGTGGCTTTAATATAATCCCACCTGTTGTTGAGAGATTAACCGTTAATGGACCATCAAGGAACATTTTGTGCCACTCAGCTTTGTTTTTTTTTTTTAATTTTCAAGCCATTTCAGCTGTGTTGAATGAATAAAGCTCAAATTTGCCGAAAGATATTAATTTTTTTTTTAAATATTTTAGAATCGTCGTTTCAGTTCCTTAAACTAGCCTAAAATGGCTAAGCAGCACAAAAGCCGACGCATTTGTCCCCAACGACAAATGTTGTCCAATCGAAAAAAACGCTGAAAACCCCGTTTTTTGATCCCACGTTTATCTTGACATAAACTAATTCATTCACTTGTGGTAAGATTTCATTTTGGACTACGAGCTTTCAATTTTTGTATTTGTCCACCCGATGGCGCTACTTCTCCCCATTCAAAGCATATGGCAAATTTTCACACTTTTTACTGCATTCTTCAAGGGTGCCTTGCTACTGAAAGCATAAGTGTGTGTCATTATTAATGTTAAAAAAAAAAATCAAAGCTACGTTTTACTCCTTGATATTATTTTTTGGGGTTTTCTAAGTGTAGCTAAACATATGTGAGGCCTTTAAAGGGTTAAAATTCCCAGAATGTAATTAATGTTTTATTTGTATATTTCAGGCTGAAGCAGTTTTAAAATGTGTTTAAAGTGCAAAAACGTTATATATAATATTTTTACAGCGGTTTTTGGGAAGCTGACGTTTTTTTTTGTCGCTAGGGACAAATGCGTTGGGATATTAAAGGACCTCTTAAGGGTTTGATACATCTGCCACCACCAGTATGAGCCTTTATGCATTGGGACTAAATTCAAGCCGTTGTCTTTAGAAGAGGACCCACCCTCGGAAAAGGCCACGTCGCTCTCCTGACCGAAGCCCATGGAGCCGTCAGAGAGCCAAAGGCTTCTCTTGGACAGCAGGAACATCTGCGTGTTCAGGCTGAACTCCACCGCGACTGGGTCACTCACCTGGGAAGAGACGGCGACGACGGTTAGCGGAGCAAAGAGGAAGGTCCTCATGCGGCAAAGCTACATTTTTGGACCCAGAGTTCGGCAGCGGCGAGATAAAAGACCCCCTTACTTGCTGGAACCTGATGTCCAAGTCGAAGGTGACCGGTTCTCTGGGGCTGCAGACCGGCGGGAGGGTGTACTCCATGTTCTGGGCGGTGGTGCAGGGGATCAGCTTCACGGTGTAGGTACCTGAGTAGTCTCTCACCTGTGAGGAGCAGAGGGTTTCAGGTCCCTGAGCCCCTGATCCCAGACTAGATCACCTCCCCCGCCCCCAACCCGATCCCGGACTAGACCCACGCAGCCACACTTACGGCAAAGTCGGATGTGAAGGCCCACTGCTGGACTGGCTGGTTGTAGGTCGGCTCGCTCCTCACTAGGGTGAGGTTGAAGGTCAGGCCCGGGTGGTCCACGCTCATCACCATGGACGACATGGGGGTTGCTACGCGGAGGAGGTAAATTTATCAACTCATATTCCCGCCGCCTTTTTAGAACTTTCATCATCCCTCATGAGTAATTTATCAACACCTGCTTCTATTCACAATTTATAATATGTATAACCCCATAACATACAAATAAGAACTATTGAGGTTTTATTTATAACTCAATATAACAAAGATAAAAAAAGGATGATTCCACATCCCAATTTTATATACAAATCAAATAGTCTACATAAAAAGAAACAACTATCCCTGTTTCGTATACATTCCTAATAATATTAAAAAAAAAAAAACAACAACCATCACACACACACGCACACACACACACACTGTCCTCCAGATCCATTTCCAGCAGCGCCGATTTGTGCATCCTCTCGAAATGATTTATGTTCGCACTTCATTTGGGTTCCAGCCCCCCGCGCCCCAAAAAAAACATTCCACGAGATTCATACGCACGTACTTTTCATAACTTGCGTGACTCACCAGCTCTTTTGATTCGCCCTCCCGGGTGGGACTCCACAAACAGACCCCTGAAACGGGCCTTGGTGCGGAAGTTGACCACCAGTCGCCCCTGGTCGTTGATGCGCATGCTGGTCGGGTATAACGCACCTGGACACACACACACACACACACACACGCAATGAATTTCACATTAAAAATGAAAGATATTTAAAGGTTACTTCTACCGCCACGCTGGGTCCGCGAGGAGGGGGGGAGGGGGACCCACCCTGTAGCTCGGCCTGCGGCGGGCTGCCGATGCCGTCCCTCCAGAGGATGGCGGTGTCGTACACGAAGGTGAGGCGCAGCTCCGACTGCAGGTCGAAGTGCTGCCAGCCGCCGGTGCCCACCGGCGAGTGGAACACGTAGGACACGTAGAGGGGCACGCGCAGGGTCACGTAGGACTGGACCAGGTTCAGCACCTGCAAGTGGACGCAAAGGATGGCCTTTAAATGCGCAGGGGAGGGGTGTGGGGGGCGAGGACGGCGGCGTCCATCTTTCGAGCGCCTGTTTTTCCCCTCCATCGTTCTTAATCACAGAGAACTCGCAGCGCCGAGTGTTCTCACGGCGGGCGGAAATAATTACTCACAAGGATCACTGCTTCTTCACTCTAATAGCTACTGTCGAAGTTATGAAGGATAAAATAACTCGAGTGCGCTTCTCTTCTCGTTCGGATGAAGGGGGGAGGCGGGGGGCGGTGGTGGTGATGGGGGGCATTGTAGGTTGATAAACTATAATAAGCTCGGAGGAGATGTAAAAAGACGAGCGCGTCGCTCTCCTCCACAAGGTGCTTGAACTCCTTTCACGCCCACTCTCCTCGCATGAGCACTCAAGGTTCCGCGCGAAAAACATCTTTTTTTTGCGGCGCGCACACAAAGAGCGGCGGCGGGCGGCGCCGTGGGTTGGTGGCGTTCCTCACTCGCTCGCTCTCCTAAAACTCGGCGCTGCGCTTTTTTGGCTGTGAATGACGTCCTAATGTCAGCGTGACAGTATTGATTTGTAGAGAAGTTCCTTTATTGATGATTTCAAGGAGGCCGGCGGGTTCCGCCGTCACCTATCGCGGCCTCAATGTTCTTTAAACCCGTGCTTGCTTCGAACAGCCACCAGGTGTCACTGCTCGCAATGTTATTCCTGATAAAAAAAAAAACAGAAACTAAAAGCTCTGGCCTTCAGGATGCGCCTGGACGAGTGTGACAAGTACGACAAACCCTAAATTATTAACCTTGTTTTTATATGACGTGATTATGTAACTCTGCTTGATCAATGACCAGACTGAATTCTGGCCAGAAGATGAACTTTTCTCGCAAGATAAACCGAGGAAGGCCACTTGGCAAAAAGATGTTTTCCCTCAACAAAACAGCAAAAATGGACTCATCCGTCTCGCCTCTTTCATCGGACGTCATATTGGAAACACAAAAGCAAGGCTGCAATGTTTTGTGTGCAAAAAAAAAGAAAAAGAAAATCTCCACTGAGGCTCCATGATGCCCCGCAAACCCGCCTACACCCTGATCACCGCGGAGCTAATGAGCATCAACAGGTTTTTTTTTTTTTTACAAAAACCCGATTCCATGGCAGCAACCTGCTAAAATAACGCTGATGCCGAATCTCAAGAAAGCGTTTTTGACCGAAATGTCATGTTTTACCTTTGGTTTTTGTTTTTATTTTGTTGTTTTTTTTTTTTTGATGGGCAACAAACTCCCCAGACAATGACTCAGCAGTTATGTGGAACCCGAACACAAGCCTCGCCTCAAAACTCGCGGGTCTGCGGACGCGACAGATCGCAAACACGCTGCACAGACTGTCACGCCCTTCTTCTTCTTTGTCACCTTCTGGACGTGAACACACACGCGCGGGCGCCTCGAGTGACAGCGATGCCCTCCCCACCCTCCCCCACGACCCTAACGAAGCGGTGCTTGAGCTCCCGTCGTCCACAGGCGCCACGCTGCGACTGCCGTGACCGGGGACAAGTAAATTAGTGTCTATCATGTGTTTTCTCTGTCTCACACACACGCGCACACACACAACGACCCTTGCAGCAAGAGTCTCGTGATCCACAATAACAACAGGAATCCGGGAGAGGAGCGCGGCGGCGAGCCGAGCCGAGCCGAGCCGAGCCGAGCCGAGCGCGGCGGCGAGCTGGAGGATTGCAACATCTGCCGCGGTGATGCAACAAAACACAGCTACCGGAGGTCTGTCGGCGTCTAACTGACAGCTGACCGTAGTTCGGCGGCCGCGGCTGACGATCTCTTAAATCAGCCGTCACGCCAACGGGATGGCAAAAAAAAAAAAGAAAAGAAAAAACGAAGCTGGGCTGACGGGTAAATAAAATATCAAAACCGCTTGATTTCCTTTCATGGTTTTACAGCTTTTACGGGTTAGCGGAGGCTTTAACGCCGCGTGTCGAGGGGAGTGGGTGGGCATCGGGGAGGAGGCGGCGGCGGCGGCGGCCGGTGGCTGACAGCTTGGCAACGCCGCCGCATGTGTAGGTTTGTGTACGAGTTGTCAGCGGCGAGGCGAGGCGAGGCGAGGTGAGGGGCTGGCAAACACCCGGGCGGGCCGCGGCGAACGGGAGGCGAAAGGCAGGCAAACAGACCGCGGCGCCGCTCCGCCTGTGCGGCCCGGCTCATTCAGACGGCTGCAAATAGACTGAACACACAGATAGAAGCGCGCACACACACACACACACAAGACGGCTGCCAGTAAAACAGATGCACACACAAACCCGAGACTGGAATTTATACAATGCGGACACACACACGCGCGCGCGCGCGCACACACACCTGCCCGTCAGTGCCTATGGTGCCCCCGCAGTCGGCGAGCAGCTCAGACATGTGGTAGTAGCTGCTGAACTCCCAGAGGCAGGCCTCCAGGTTGAGGTTCCTGTAGAAGCGCAGCGCGCCGCCCCCCCGCAGGGCGGCGCTGAACTGGTAGGGCGCCGCGTCCCCCGCGCTCTCCGGGCCCGAGGCGGTGATGAAGCCGTGGCCCGTGGTGACCTCGTGGTGGTCCAGCAGGTTGGAGCAGCGGTGGTTGCCGACGCGGGTGCCGTCGGGGCTGAGGGTCAGGTCGAAGTTCATGAGCGGGCGGGTGGAGATGACCGGGAGCATACCTGCCGGGCACACACGGGGGGGGGGGGGTCGGGGGGTTGGATTGAGAGATTATTTCCCAAAAAAAACAAAAAAAACAAACTTGGAGGGGAAAGAAGTAGTCGAAAGAAGAGTGGAGGTGTGGGTGGGTGGAGGAGTTGGGGTGATGAAAGAAACGCAGGAGAGAAGAGAGGGGAAACCTGGAGGAGACGAAGCAGAAGGAAACTGATTAAAAATCAAGAGGGGAATGTTAAGTAGCGCGCGTGCTGGAGGGTTCCTGCGGCGGGGTTCGATACAACCCCGGCCAGATCTATATTCCGCGCTGTCACGCTCCTCAGGATCCCCGGACGTGAGCATTACACACGCCGCGCTGCGCCGGGGCTCCATCCGCGAGTACGAGTCCCGCCTGCGGCTTCCCTACCCACCGTCTATGTGAGGCATGGTGACAGTCACTTTGATGAGGTTGGGGTGCTCCCGGTCCTCGGCGCCGGTGTAGCGCAGCTTGGCGGAGAACGGCTCGGCGCCCACGGTGCCCATCTTGCGCGGCTGACACAGGCCTTCGTGTGCGAGAGGGCAGATTTTCAGCGCAAAAGGGATAAAAAAAAAAAAAAACAAGACAAACGAGGCTTGTAGAGGCCGATTATTCCGCATTCGCATTTTTTTTTTTATTATTTCCACATAAACTGCCTAATCTTGTCTTTTTTTTTTTTTTTCCTCCACTATGTTGTGTGGAGCTTTTTCCACATTTCCAAGAATACCTCGCGACCACGCCGGGAGAGCGCTACATTCACGATGTGTAGGTGGGAGTGAGAGCGGCATAAGTGATGGCGCGGCAGCAGCACAAGTGATTTTATTCATTTTTTTTTTTTTTTTGTGTGGAAACGAGCGAGTATAAATGAATAAAAATCCTTTGAGAATCATGGCAGATTATTTATCTGGGATTTGCAAACCCATAATTTCAATATGGGCACATCCTGTAACCGCACTCATGTTTCTGTTTATCACATTGATCATGTTTACGTCTGTCACGCTCTGGTACTTCATATTTAATTTTTTTTTTTTTTACTTAATATGATCCGCTTGTACGGTTGATTAGTTCAGATATTTTTCATGTTGGGTCTGTTTCTATTTCTTGTCATATTTTGGCGCCTTCTTTCCCCGCGTCTTCGTGCTGGCACGGAGCGGCGGCGACCATACAGCCTGTATTTGTGCACGTTGCGCGTTTGCTGCCAGATTTGGTTGCTATGGTGATATACACATTTTTGGTTCGGGGCTTGAATTTTTTTTTTTTTTTTGGGGGGGGGTGGGTTTTGTCGCAAACGTGTGACGGCTTAAAATTCTGCATAATTAAGGGGCGTGGCCTGGTTCGAGTGACAGACGGGTTTGACACAGACGCGGAGGTCGTCATCAGAAAGTCAACAGGAGGCGGAGCTTAACCCTTCCGTGTAAGGAGCATGTTACGTCACACACCAGTCAAGCATAAAATTATGCCCTGCACGTATTTGCCATGGAATATGGAGTTTTAGAGAAGTGAGAGGTGTCCCTAATATTTTGGTCACCCCACTTAATATGCATTAGGGTGAACCGGCGCGGTTCAGTCGTTCGACTATGTCAACACCTCCCTCAAACCGATCCAATAAATATCCATAATAAAGCTCCTGAAGGGAATGTTATGGCTGATCGGCGCGCACAAGCGAATGAATCCATATGTTATATTAAATGTTAATGTTCTTCAATAGCTACAGAAGAAGAAGAAGAAAAAAAAAACAGATCAGTGCTGCGCCGCCGGTTCTTTGTTCCAGTCGTGTAATTGGGGCTGTTTCCATTTCGTGCCTTTTTATGCAGCTGCTGTGCGCAGACGTTGTTGTGCACTCGCCAGCCCTATTTATGTACATCCACAATGCCTCGAAACAAAGCCGCTTTCATTCCCCCCCTGCAGCATGCGACCAGATCCTGTTTACATGTTCCTCGCGTAGACCGGCAACGCTCCGCCCCGCCCCGCCCCGCCGCCCCGCTGCCCCTCACCTTCCTCCCTGCTGACGGTGACGACGGGGCTGCTCAGCTCCAAGCCCTCGTCGCCGTTGGAGTTGACGGCCCGCGCCGCGCACTGCACCCGGGACCCCGCCTGGAAGTAGACCGAGTCCAGGGTGATCATCTTGGAGGAGGTGAAGAAGGTGTCGAAGTCCACCTCCCGCATGGGGCTGGTGACGCCGTCGGGGCCCGCCGGGGCGCTGATGAGCCAGCGGTAGCGGGTCAGGGTGTTGTTGATGTGCTCGCTCACACAGATGGAGCCCGTCTTGTCGTAGTCGGGGTATCTTGTGTTGCAGGCCTGTGGGGGGGGGGGGGGGGGGGGCAGGGGG
>CAAKHG010049489.1:0-11211 GCA_901007715.1 Dactylopterus volitans | reverse complement strand
CAAAGGATCAGTGGGTGGGTGTGTGTGTGTGTGACTGACATTTACAGCTGTTTGCAGCTTGTCTGGCTGTAGCTGCGAGCTAGCTGGCGTGACGGCAGAGACAGCTGACCCCGGAGTGCGTGAGAAATCCTCATGTTTGTCATGAACCGCTGGGCTCTTTGCGCTGTGGGCTGAGCTGCGTTGACTGCAGAGTTCAGGACTGGTGGCCGGGGTCTGACGTTTGAGCTGGACGAGACTCTCATCCGGGTTTGTAACAATTTAACTTTTCCTAACCGTTTGGGTGCGCGAGGGCGAGACGCGGCCGCTAATGTCCCTGAGAACAAGTCTGTCACCTGCCATGTTGGCAGCCGCTCAACCGCTACTTTTGCCAGGAAGCAGGTGGAAAAGCAGAGTTTTACGTGCGGGTCTCAGGGACTTGAGGCACCTCCAGGTTCCGTAAATCCAGACAAGAACAGTAAAAGTCGCCGACTGGTGTTGTTTCAACGTCTGAACTGATTTGGATTGTTAAAGCAGAACCGAAGAAGCGGTTATAGTTCGACAAATTGCGCAATTTCCCCTTTTGTCTCATCTTTGATGTTAAGTAGCAAAAGACAAAGTCATGCTTTAAGGTATAATATAGTAAACATTGAATGTACATTGGAAAAGGTGGTACGAGAGCTATTTTTCCTTCATGTAGCTGAACGCAACACCGATAGCTACAACTAGCACCCAACGAACAAAGCAGCGGAGACATGGAAACCAGGACCAGCCAGAAACATTGACTTCGTGATGACAGGTTTCAGCAAAAATCTCGTCCGTTGACACTTCAGACATCAAAATGCAGAAAATTCATAAACAAATACACACATTGACCTCTGCTGTCCATATTCCTCAAGGGCTGGGGTGTTAGACGCCCACCTGGAGGCTCTTTCACGCCCCGGAAAAAGGGCGAGGTCGCGCTTTCCGTGCAGTCGCCCATGTCTGGGATACGCCCCGACTGACTGTCTGCCCCCCTCCCCCAAACACTCCCCCCACCCCCGCCCCCACCTTCCTGCTCGCCACGCCGTCCCGCGAGCTCAACAAATCAGGATCCGCCTTTGAACTCGCAAAAGTTCAAATCCCCCAGAGAAACTCGCGTTTCGGCGGCGCCGGTTGTCCCGCTGTGGCTTTAAGGCGCTCGCGGCCTCGCAGGAAACAACTTGGCGGACTTGCGTTCACCCCCGGACACCCGAGGGAGCTCGTTTTTCTTCTTTTGTTTGTGCAAGCAATTACGGTCCCTGTAAAGCGATCCAGACAACTGCACTAATCCTGGCTGCTGGTGTGTGTGTGTGTGTGTGTGCGTGTGTGCACTGAGCATGAGCGCGGTTTATGTGTGGGCAAATCATTGTAACTCTGCCGGCCTCTAATTGCTCCCTTCGGCCCTCGTTAGACGACACGAAAGCGCCGGTTTAACCATTGAAAACTCGCTGACTTTCAACCCAGTTTTACACAACCTTCCTTTTTTTTTTTCCCCCCTTGTCCTGTTACATAATTACCGGCATCATTGATGGGCAAAAGTTCCTCACCAGGTGTGTTTCTGTCTCCCCTTTAAGCCGGCTTACTGAGGCACAGCTATCATTAAAAAAAGTTTTTGGCGTCTTGAGAGCTGTGCCCTTTTTTTTTTGTTTTGTTTTTTGGCGGAATCGGCGCCTCACCGAAACCAGGTGAGGATGTTCCGAGGTATTCCAGGGCGTGGTGTGTGTCGGGAATGTGGGATGAGAATCCGGGAGGGTGGCGTGACTGAAAGGGCTCGCTCGGAGCCAAAAATAGAGCCTTTGGCTCACAAACACACCTTCGATGGGACCTCACCCTTTTATTTACCCGAGCAACACACACACACACACACACCCGCAGCTCAGCCTCGTGCCCACTTGCTTTTACCCGACAACAAACTTGTGGCTGTATTCACAAATGCTCCGCAGCATCCGTCCAATTTGAGAGAAAACTTTTCAAATCGTGTTCGAGGTGAATTGACGAATCACCGCAGCTTTTTTTTTTTCCATAATCAGTTATGTCCTTGAAGCCGGAAAAAAAATCAACCTTCTTTTGCTGCAGGTTCTTGATTTATATCTATTTTTCTGACATCTTGTAAACATGTTCAATTCTTACTGAAAATAATCAGCTGATTAATCGACGATGAAAGTGCCTGTTCAAATCGCATGAGGGTGGGATACATGATTGTTTCCTCTGGTAAAAGCTCCCGGCAGCACGAGTGCGTTATGTCACGTTTGCACGAATCGCAGACTGACCCATCTTCATCGAGGTGTGCGCGTGTGTGTGCGCATGTGTGTGTGTCCGCGTGCGTGGGATTGCTGCATGAAACCTAAGCGGAAGCTTCGGACAAGACGCCGGACTCCCCGGCGCCCGCTCTGTAAAAACCCAGCGAGGTTCCACGTAGCGAGAAAGTGGTGACCTAGATTTGTTCCAAAAAAAAAAACAAAAAAAAAGGATCTGACATTAAACGTGAGAACACGGGCTGAGCCGGGCGCCGGGCTGCGAATGCGGGTCTGATCGCCGCCAGCGCTCCGCAGCCGCGCGCCTTTAAATAGCCGCCTTCTGGTGTAAATAAAGAGCGAAATTCCAGACACTAGATGCTTTTACGTATCATTTGCATGGAGGCTAACAGCTACACCCCCCCCCTTCCCCTCCCGCCCCCCACTTTGAAACTGCAGCACAAGAGCTTTGTTCCTCTGCAGCCAGAAAGTAGGACAGCCAGGGGGAGCGGCAGGGAGTCCCGGGTCGACCGTTGCGTCATCAGCACACAAGGCGGAGGAGGCTCGCCTCAGCTCCGATCCTGGCTAAGTGCTGGAGACGGAACAGTGGCTTTCGTGAATTATGGATGAACCGGAGAAGGAAGCATTTGTGGGCAGGAACCAAAACTGGAGTGTCTCCGCTCTTTTTTTTTTTCTTTTTTTTTCCCTCCCCCCACCTCCTCTCCCCTCTCGCGCTCGCACACACAGACACACACTGAAAAGCCGCGTCTGTCCTGCGCTGAACATACTGTTCCCTGTTTATTTCCTCTCATGTAGACACCACAGCTGTACTTTTATCGCTCTGCCGGCGTTTTTCCTCTCCCTGCGGCGCGTGGAGAGTCGCCTATCACCCGCTCGCAAATTTTCCATATCCCGAACCTTTATGTAATTTGTTTTTTTGTTTTTTTCCGAAATCCAGTTTGATGTTCCATGACTTCTTAGATTCACCCACATTATTGCGTGAAACACACCGGGGAGGCTCCGGTCACCCTGCTGATGGGGAACAGAAAGCAGCCGTAATCCAAATTCCAAAGAACTCTGCTGAAAACGGAACGTTCCTCCATGTAAACACTGGGAGGGAAAAACGCCGAGCTGCTCTAAACATTTAAGGAATCCAGACGGTTTTGGCTTCAGGGACTCGGGGGTCCTGATCCAAGGAGACTTGAAGCCAAAGTCCATTTTGTAAGTTTTGACATGAAAGGCTTTCTCAAGTACGGTCTCAAGTACGGCTCGCGAGGACCCTCGCGACCCCCCACCCCCATCGCGTCATCCATGTTCCACCTCATGGGGAACATGGCACCATCCATGTTCCACCTCATGGGGAACATGTAAGCGTAAGACATTTCCTACAAAGCAGAGCCACACGAACGCGTTACTTTTAGACTTCTAGATGTGGAAAATCGTCGCAGTTTCATCACACACGCACACGCGCTCACACACACACACACGCACGCACACACACATGCACACACGCACGCACACACGCACGCACACACGCACCGTGTCTCAAGCCCAACAAATGAGCTCCAGGATATTTGCAACCTCCCTCCTGCTCCGGGCGTCAACACTGATGACAGCGCAGAGGTCACCCTCTAAAAAACAAAAACAACGGACTCGCCATCCGCCGCACGTCTCCCGTGGCGATCTCGCAACGAGGCTGCAGGCTGAGGTCACGCAAACAAAGCCGGCAGCCTTTTTTTTTTTCTCTCTCCCCACCAGCTCCTGTGTGTGAAGAGGCGGCTTGTTTACAGCCTTGTGCTTACTGGACGCCAGGTGTGTGTGTGTGTGTGTGTGTGTGCGTGCGCGTGTGTGTGGGTGTGTAGAATCCAGTGTTTGACTTTTGCACGCCAGTGTTTTTTTTTTTTTTTTTCCAAAGCCCTGAAGAAATTTCGGTTCTATTCATTTGCATGAAGAGAACGCTTGAAAATGTTTCACCACAGTGAACAGTCGAGGCTTTTGGCTCTCTCGGAACGTCGCCTCTGTTGATGCGCCGGAGCTTTTCCGCCCGGGTCTTGTGAAAGCTCCAAAACTCGGATATTCGAGGGAGGGGAGTCGGGGGGTTTCTGTTTGATCTTTCCTCCACATTTCTAAGGTTGCAAAAACAGCGTTATGCAAGTCATCGCGAAACGGGATCGCGTCTGGGAACATTTTTTCTTTTGGAGGAGGCTAGCGGGGGGCCGCCGGAGGAGCTGCGCTCCGTCCGGAGGCTCTAAATCGCCGCAGTGACGTTGTGGCGGAAGCAGTTTGAGCGCGTGATGATGCTGGGAAACTATTTGGGCGCTGATGTAACAAGAGGGCCGACGTTTGGGTCCCGCGGGCATAATTGAGGACGTTCCAGGGAAAATGAAAGCAATGTTATTCATCACCGAGTTATTGGATACAAGAAGGCAAACCCGGGGCCCGGATTCCCGAGCGCTTGGCAGCATTTCAGGGCCGTTGATACGTCGGGTGATTTCAGGCGGCGTCGGGTTGGGCGCAACGTCCTCGTCTCAATTAGCGTGAAATCGGCAGGTGTGAGAACATCTGCCGAGAAAAGAAAATGCCCTAATTTTCCCGGAAATTTGCCCTAATTTTCCCGGAAGACCGCCGCAACGTGAGGGCGCACACGTTTCCACGCGGAAAAAACAGGAGGACAAACGCAGCCTGTAAATTCGTGCGAGGCATATTTGACCTCACGGGTCAATATTCTCACTCTTGCTTCACCCGCCGCCCACTTGGAAGGGCAAAAGTAAAGATGGGAGCCGCTATTTGAGCGCTAGGATTTGTTCCCAAATAATTCTTAATAGAAATGATTAAAAAAAAAACAGTCCCGCACCTGCTCCGTTAGCCGCGAGAGCACGGCGTGCTGCGCGGCCGCACTGATGGCAACGTTAAAAACTATGCAAAGAATGGCAGTGCTGCCGCCGCCGCCGCCGCTGCTGCTATGCATGTGTGTGCGTGTGTGTGCGTGCGTGCGTGCGTGTGTGTGCGTGTGTGTGTGTGTGAAGTGAACACGAGAGGTGTGGGCGCTTTCACTTGCAAGTAAATACATGCGTGTCTGCGTGTATTTATGTGTGGACGGTCTGTGCTGGAACACCCTGTGCTCCTCAAAGCCAGAATCCCCCTCGCCTCAAGAGAGGAGGGGCGACGCCGGGGCGGGTGGGCGGTGGGTTGGGGGCTTGGGGAGGGAGGGGGGTGGTCTCCCGGCCTAAATATCAACCTGCGTCTTTGTTTCACTCGCCTGGTTTTGGATCCAGCTGGATAAGTAAAAGCATCTTGCTTAAATGCATAGAGAAGCTAGGTAAATGTTTGTCCTGCCGTAATCGCGCTGCAGATGGTCGGCGGGTCCGGTTGTGTCTTAAATTTTGTCTGTTTTTGGTCGATAAATACGATCTCGCCCACACAGTGAAACTTTGCAAGATTCAGCACGTTTCAAACGAAGCGAAGGCGAAATGTTTTCATTTATTTTGTTATTTTTTTGGGGTCACTGCTTTTCTTCGTCTCATCAGAATTTTGGGGCGATTTTTCAATTCTGACGGCGAACTCGCGATCGCCGAGGCAGTCTCCCAGTGACACGCAAGCTGGTTTTCTTGAGCCATTTTGAGTTTCTTGGGGTCGACGTTATTATCCGAGGAGCCGATTTTAGTTTTTCCGAAAACGTAAAAAAAAAACCTCCAGAAAAGCATCCTGAAGATCATAAAACGAACCCCCCGAGCCCGATGCCACACCCACCTCAGCTACCCGGGTTATTGAGATGCCGCGTGCACCCGTCGCATGTCTTCCGATGGCTGCCGCGGGAACCCGCCGCCGCTGTCACTTCTCCCTCGCCGCCGCGCCACCTTCTCACTTTTTTTTTTTTTGTTTTGTTTTGTTTTCTTGCCTCGGCTTGCATTTTTCGCGGCGCTGACGCCGGCCTCGCATGCCGCCGGCCTCGCGTGCCGCCGGCCTCGCGTGCCGCCGGCCTCGCGTGCCACCGGCCTCGCGTGCCGTCGTCTCCCGCCCGGCGGGGCTGGGCAGGGAAAAAAAACAAAAAACAAAAAACAAAAAACGTGACGGCAGCGCACACATTTAAGGAGGGGAGAACTGGAAAGGCATCGGAGCACCGAGCGGAGTCGCCACCATGGTTTCTGACGTGCGATCCGCATTAATTTATAGGAAGCCCTTTCTATTCAGGGCTGGACGTGATCTTTTAATTGCATTAGAAGTAACTCTTTAACCATCAGGCGTCATTCACCACCAACGACTCCAAGGAAATTTCAGACTGCTTTTTTTTTCCATGTAATTTTCCGCCCTGACGGGAGAGACAGAGGAGAGGAGCTGAGGCTGAAAGGCCTTTCCGTCTCCACACGTCAAGCTCGGGCTCCTCCAGCCTCAGACTCCCCCGAGAAACGTTGGGATTTCACGACAGCAGCGTCAGACAGCGTCACGCGGGATGGGCGGGGCCTGCTAACAAGCAGACCAGGCGGTTGGCAGGCTCGCGTGCGACCACCAGCCGACACATCGGAGGGGCGCTGGGGGACGCGCGAGATCGGGGAATAACACAAACCCCTAAATTCATTCGGATTAACGGTCGCTTGACTCCGCCTCCATTCCTCACAGGGCGCAGAAACATGCAAACAAACAAACAAAAAAAAAAAACGTTGTCCTTTTTTCCGGAGTGCAGAAAAATCTGATTATCGGCTGAACGAGGGCAGAAAGCATCGCGGACGCTGGCGAACGCGGCAGCAGGCGAATGATCGTTAAAAGAGAGGATGCCGTTCGCGGGTCAGTGGAACAAGTGCAACAACAGCAGGAAATGAGCATGAAATCGAGTTGGCTCGGCGGCGGCGGCGGCGGATTCGTCCGCTGCAGTTTAAAAAAAAACAAAAAAAACAGCACATAATGGAAGTGGAAATGAGAGCGAGGTGAGAAGCGAAGGCCGACGCGAGGAAGAAAGAGACGGCTGCCGATTTCTCTTCCTGCCTCAAGAACAGGGGAACAAACAGGAAACCCTGCCGCGATCGAAGCTGACCTCAGGCTGCGTGTTTACATTTGCGTGCGTGCGTGTGTGTGTGTGTGCGCGGGGGGTTGAACGCCGCGTACCAGACGGGGGGCTGGATGAGGGTTTTCGAGGACCCGGAGGAAACACGACAATACAGTTCTAGAAGCAGGGAAAACGGAGCAGGAGTCCTCAAATCAGCGCCTGCATGGCCGTAGGACCCAGATCCGGTGGGGAGGTCTGGGTTTGTTTAAATGTGCTGCGTCACAGTCAAACACTGACCACCCCCCCCCCTCCCCCACCCGAATCTCCCCCGCACCTCCGTCCCTGCAAACACACAGCAGGACCTGAGAGCTTCTGTGATGGGACGGCAAGTTCTTGCAGATGTGTTAGTCGGGGCGGAGGAGCAGATGTGGGCCAGATGAAGCCTCCCGACTTTCTAATGCGGCGAGTCACCAGAAAAAGGGGGGAAAAAGAAAAGAAAAAAAAGAGTCTGGTTTAAACGGTGACGACAACAACAACAACGTGAAATCAGGTGGCTTTTCACATGATCGGCGCGTCGCCCGTCGCCCGGCCGAGACAGCGAACCGTCTCCAGTCGGGGATTTTCGTCAAAAGAGCCCAGTCATGCCGCTTTAGTGAGTTCAGAGCGGGATTTGTCAGCATGCAATGAAATCAAATGAACGAGTGGGAATGGAAAGTGATTCCTCCGCCGACACGTTTTTAACACTTTTGAGGCGACTTCTCTCCCGTCTCGGCCCGTGTTTTCATACATTTGCCGGCTGACAGCAAAGATCTGGATCTACAGCAGTCGCGGGCTAAAAATGCTAACGGCTAGCGTCTCACCGGGGGGCGGTGGGCAGCGGCAGGGCGGGACCGCCGGGCCGGCGCCGGTTATGGAACGCCGTCCAATCGGAATCGGAACCGCTCAAAATGATCCCAAAGTTTTTAATTTTTTTTTTTACTTAAAATAATCCCTCGGGGAGCATGAGGAGCAGAAACGTGTCCCGGCGCTCCTGAATGCAACAGAAACTCAGATTGTACGTGCGAACAGACTGAAAGGGGGACGAGGGTTTATGATCCATCTCGACGGCGCCAAAAAAAGGTCACGTTTGTCGCCAACCTGCCGCCAAGAAAAAAAAGTCGCGTTCACCCGACGTTCCAAACGCAGCCGCGGAACATCTGTGTGAGGCTCCGTCTTTATTCCTCCCCGCCAGACGCAGGTTATTCTTTCAACTTGTCCCATAAACCCAAAGTCCTTCAAGCGTCCTTCTAATAAACTGTGTCATAAACATCCTGATTAAGAGGAAAGCTCTTTACGCGTTGTTTGGCCTGTTGTTGCGTCTCCCGCTGTGCCCCGAGTACAACAATTGCGCGGAGAGACTGTCTGGCTGCACCGGCAGGATGCGCACACACACACACACACACACACACGTGCGCGCACGCACACACACACACACACACATTTGTAGCCTCGCTGCATCAGCCCGAACAAAGAAAGGAAGTGTTCCTCAGAGGGATCCGAGTGTAATTTAAGAGTCGGAGCACAATCGCCGCATCGCTGTTCAAGCATGTTAGTTGTAATTCTCGTCCCGGGAACGCGGCCACACGAGCAACCGGCCACAACATGATGACCTCTGCGTGTTTATCATGGAACATAACAATAACCCCCACCCCCCATTACGGGCCCCAGCGGCAGTCATTAAAATATGGCAACGCATGTCTCAAAGAGATTTGGTGGAAATCCAACGCGAGTGCGGCAAACATGCAGCGGTCGTAATGTTGTGGCTGATCTCTGCGTGTCACGTAAGGACAAAAAAAAAGGTCCCCGGATGAAATCTTCTCCCGTTCTGACCGCCCGTCGGGAGTCAAGAGGAGGTGCCCGGGGGGAGGAAAAGTGAAGGATGAGAGCGGGCCGTAATCCCCCATAATCCCCCTTCAACCACCCCCCCCCCCCCAGCGGGGCGCGGGGCTATGTGCCTCCCTTCTTTCTGCGCCTCAATCTGCGGTCCCGTTTTTGAAATCTCAGAGGGCTCCACGCTCGGCGGCGGCGCCGCCACACGTGCCTCTGGAAAATGTGTTTGGGGGTGAAGGAGCCCCCCCCCGGCTCCCCCGCAGGAGGAGGGACGTCCAGCAGATGAGCGCCAGATTTAAGGCGAGAGGACCAGGGGGGAAAGCAGGCCGGGCGGCGTGCGCGTCACCGCCGCCATGACTTACTTTGCTGACGATTTTTTTTTTTTTTTTTTTTTACAAATTTGCGGAGGACAAAGCGCGAGCTGGAGGGAAGAGAAGCCCAACGTGAACTCGCATCGCGCGGACACACTCCAGCTGCCCGCGTTTAAATGGGAGACGGCCTCTTTTCCTCCAGTTTACTCACGTAGCCCAACACCATCTGCAGGGACTCTCAATCCTGTATGAATTGAAAATGAAACCGAATACTTCTGTTGTATGGTTTTTATTTATTTATTTATTTTTGCCCTGTTAACGGTTTGGTTTGGATGTTTTGTCACATGCAGCGATCATGTGACCCCCCCCACTCCTCATCCGGGCTGCTAAAATGCAGCCAAATTTTTGTTTGAACAGAAGAGGCGGAGCACTAAACAGCCTCCTCTAGACACGCGTTTTCTGACTGCTTTTTAAAATTACTTTTTTTTATTTCTTTTTTTATAACCCTGGGCACCCCATGATTTACGTTTACTTTATTTAAAAGTTTGCTTTTTTTTTTAATGCTCTGAAATATGAAACCCATCATGTTTCTTACAGAAACAAAACAAGGTATCTTGTCAGTGATTAATCGGGAAAATATGGTGGCTGATAATTTGGAGGAAACTGATTTGTGGGAAAATGGTGACGGCTTGAGACGGCGGCGGTCGTCGAGGTGTGAACGCGACTGACGGGACGGTCGGAGCTGACGCCCCTCGCAGCCCGCCGCGCGCCATTTTGAGGGGACGACCCACCGAGCGCTGAAGCTAAACACACACACACACAAAATGAACGCGCTTCTGATTCAACAGAGTGAAGATGGAGGCGCCTCGTGGCCACGCCTCCTCTCAGCTGCTCCCCGAAACACCGGGACGTGACCCAGATACACCCTCCACCACTCAAGTCTGTTGCACATCCAATCAGATCTAGTACGACTGGTAATTTCCTAGGAATGTACACACACACGCACACACACACACACACATTTCCAGGGTTTCTCCGATTGGCGTCACATGGCGAATCAAATGACCGGCGCTCCGTCTGCATTTTGTGCGTAACTGAATGTTCTGAGACGCGCTGGCAGGGTCGCCGCGCCAGCAGCTGACTCCGACCGAAGGCTGGAGCTGATGGAGGGCACGTGTCTGACGGCCGCGGCGCTCTGACTCCAGCAAGACCTTCTAAAACACAGTTATGCCCACAAGAAAAAAAAAAGAAAAAGAAAAAAACACGAGAGGGCTGGATGGAGCAGCATGGAAACACCATTTCTGCCCCATCAGCACACATCAGAGGAAGTACAGGAACCCGGGTTAACTGTGACTCTAAAAAGAAAAAAACCTTCTCTCCTTTTCCCCAAAGGGGAAAAACGAGGAAAGCTGGCGGGGAGAAACGAGCGTGACGGACTCACCGGCGCTCCTTCGCTCCTCTTGAGGCGGCTTCAGAGTCGCCGGCTGAACGAGACGCTTGATTCGCGACACCTGTGCCTTCACTGTGGAGGGGGGAGAAAAAAAAAGGCTTGCAGCTCAACGCCGCCGCCACGGAGGCCGCGCGCACGCCTGCCGCGCGCACGCCTGCCGCGCGCACGCCTGCCGCCACTGCGAGTGAGAATACGCGTCACAAATATCAAATATGTGCATCGCAACTATTTCTCATTAAAACTCAATTTGCTAAATTAAAAAAAAAAACTGTATATCTGGAAGTCGGAGGTTCATCTCCTGCTGTGTTGTCAGATGTTTCAATTTGGGGGGCCTCCCCCCCCCCCCCCCCCCCCCCCGCCCCCGAAACC
>CAAKHG010049488.1:10000-27354 GCA_901007715.1 Dactylopterus volitans | reverse complement strand
GAACGTCACACGCCATAACAGCTGGTTATCTCTTTTGTCAGTCGCATCTGGGAGGAGCTACAGGCCGTCAAAGAATTCACACCAAGAGCATTTTTCATATGAATAAGCACAACAATTAATTCAGCTTGACACGGCGGCGGAGTGTGGCGGCGTGTTCATCGATCAGCCAAAACATCGTGACCACTGCATGTTGACCGGTTTACAGCAAACACAAGAATCCTGTGCTCTTATACGAGATCTGCACTCAGTGAGGAGAGCTCACGGCAAGTCTATCTTAGCAGACCAGGGAGCAGTGCTAGCTAACACGTCTCTGGCGTCATCAGGTAGGAACCTCCCTTCATCAGTGTTTCGTCTAGTTGGTCCCACGACACCTTCAAGAGGCTAGACAGCGATCTCTGGCGTCCCAGAGTCGCCTCCCTAATGCCAGGTATCACTGCTCCTCACCACCACACACCAAACTCCTAGCACATGCTAGCTAGCGCAGTAAAAACAGCATGTCACCTTCAACAAACCCGGGCTCCGTTATGCAGCTCCAGGTAGTGACGGTGCCGATACTGGTACTACTGAGCCCCCTCAACCACCTTACAATTCCCTACCAATATGGCAATTTAACAGGAGAGAGAGAGAAAACCCAAGCAAACAATTCAACTCACCTCAAGATGGCCGCATGGTTAGACAGACTCCAGCAGGCCACGCCCACCTCTTATATACACAGCATGTTCTGAGTTCAAGGCTAAGGCTACTGGTCGCTAACGCTACCCTTAGTTGCTGCTAGCAGCCGCTAAAGCACCAACCATCAGTCCGGCATTCAGGCTAAAAAGCAGCTTTTTTTTCCAATGCTAAGAAGCAGAAGTGATTATTTCTGCTCACGTGGGGCGATGACGGGCCGCCGTGCTGGGAAACAGGGCGACGGCGGAACAAAGCGCTCTATAACATTTTTTAATTTACAGGACAAACGTGGCGTCACCTGGATTTAAACCGTCGGTTTCATCGACTTTGCCGAACAACCGTCAGAACCCGATGTGTTGAGGGAACGTTACGTCTCCTATACACGCAAAACTCCATTGGAGCTCCAGCATTAATGATGACTATTACAACTGCTGCGTGTTTGTGTGTGTGTGTGCGTGCGTGCGTGTGCGCGTGTGTGTGCATGTGGTGCAAAACAGAGTGCCTTTTTGACACACACACAAATGTGGGCAAGATGAAAACATAAAACTGCGCGCGCGTGTCACTGTGCATGTGTGTGTGTGTGTGTGTGTGTGTGTGTGTGGCTGGCATGGAGGGAAGTGTCAATGATTCAGAACACTGGGAATTTTTTTTTTCCCCCAGTTAATTGGGAGCCGGCGCAGCTTGGCCCCGTCTTGTTCTGCCTCCCTCCCACATGGTCTCCGCCGCCACCAGGCGACTTTGTGGAGATCCAGGCTGAGCCGAAGGTCTCGGCGCTTCGCTTTCAAAGAGCCCAAACGTGAAGGCGGGAACCCCCCCGAGGAGGACAGACAGACAGCCTCACGCTCTGCTTTCACTCCTCCTGCGTCAGCGCTTGATTCTTAGAAATGCACCAATCAGACGTTTACACCCACCAGCCATAAGATTACGACCGCCGCGTGTCCACCAGAGAGTATAATACAACAGCCCTGCAATCAGTTCTCCCTTCAGGAGGAGTTTTATGTTGGATTGTGATTGAATGTGTGTGAGAGAGGTGTTGACATGTTTGAATGATTGTTATTGGGACTGTAGTTTGTGACGCTGTTGGACTGTACTGGGTTACACTGGGAGGGGTCCCTAATATTTGGGTCAAATAATCACTGTTATACACAGTAACTGGCGAGGTAATTCAATTTCTTTTGTGAGAGGTAACTAGTAACTGTAGCTTATCACAAATTGTTGGGTAAACTTATCCTGCCATCAGTATTGCCTTGGTGTATTATACTGAAAGGTGTCCCTAATATTTCGGTTGCCCTACTCATAATCGTTTGGGTGACCAAAATATTAGGGACACCTGTCAATCAAAATTCAGCATGAATTGATTGCAGGGCTTTTGCATGATATTCTATGGTGAACATGCGGTGGTCATAATGTTATGGCTGATGGGTGTGTGCACGGTCGCCGGCAAATGTAAGCAGTCCACTAACTATGCTCTAATTGGCCGGCCCGTGACCTTCGGCTCACAAAGGCGGTGCTGATTGGCTGACCTCTGTGCCCTCCGGCCGGGCCGATGACACACCGACGTCAGCAGGACCGTTTCCTCGCATTTCGGGACCAAACTTGTGGCGAATCAGCTTCCCACTGCACCTCTGTGGCTGCGATGTGATGGAAAGGTGGCAGGATTCAAAGGGAGGTGACAGTGCCTGCAAACCGCCGCCCCCGCCGCCAACCTCTCCGCCCCCTGCGGCACCCGGAGGCCCCGCCCCCTGTGTCACCTTTCATTTCTCCGCATGTCGGCTGGTTCTCCTCCCGCGCTCGCCGCTATTAAACCGCCGAAATCAAAGGAATGCACTCCTGCCTTTTCATCCTCGCAGACAAAGGTATCAGGGCCTTCAGACTGCTCCCTCATTATTGGCAGAGCGGTTACCATGGCGACGGTTTCATTTTATTCCCGGTCAAAAAAAAAAAAAAAGAAAGTTCTCTGATAATTTTTAGACAAAATCGCTGTCATTCATAGAATAGTTTCGGTGTTTGGATGCAGCATAAAGCAGCACCAAGGTCACCTCTGCTTCTTCTTTGTGTGAGAGTGTAAGAGTGTGCGCATGTGTGTGTGTGTGTGTGTGTGTGTGTTTCACTGTAAATGTTCCTGGCAAAGAAGAAAATGAAAGGAAAGAATGCAGCGGTTGCTCGGCTAAGCAACTCCGATACGGCAGAGCAGGAGCGCCGCCGAGGATCCTTATTGTCCCGGGCTGAAAGAGGAGGAAGAAAGATGTTACCTGTTAAAGGGGAAGTCGGCATTTGTTTTTCACTTGGTGTTAAAAAAATAATCCATCTCGAGCTCAGACAAAGCAAAACAAGCTGCCTGAAATGATATACAGGCTAATTTGCTTGGACTGAGGCGGCAGCGCTCACAGTCGGGTGAACGCTGCCGCCGGCTCTCCAGAGCCGGCCCACACCGAAGGGCCCAAAGCCGCGCTGATTCCAGGGGGCCCCCCCGAAAATAACCAATGTTTGTGGTTTATTTGGACCCAAAAAGCTGTAGCTGCACCCCTGGACGGAGCAACAGCATGTTAGCATGGCATGCTAATGACGGTGCCATGTAGGGAGGGTGATGTGCGAGGAGTTCGACACTAAAAAACTGCATAAATACACTGAGTCTCCTTCCATACTGACAAAAAACACCCGCTACCATGAGCTAACACTCTCGAATATCTGCCAATCCACTAACACCGCTAACACTAACATCCGCTTATATCCGCTCACACCCACTAACAACCGCTGATATCTGCTAACATCCACATCACACGGCTCTGCAGTAGTCGCGGGTATTTATTGGCTCCGCCCCCAATGGGCGGTGATGTATGACACCTGGGACCACATGCTAATGAGTGTCAACTGCTTAGCCTTAGCCGCCATGGCTAGCATAGACACAGCCTCGGCGTCCGTGGAGCTGAGGTAGCTTAGCATTAGCCTCTGTAGGAAACTGAAGTCGTATACCTCAGCCTCCATGGCTAACTTAAATATCTGAACAGCTTCCATGGCTAACTTAAATATCTGAACCTTAGCCTCCATGGCTAGCTTAAATATCTGAACCTTAGCCTCCATGGCTAACTTAAATATCTGAACAGCTTCCATGGCTAACTTAAATATCTGAACCTTAGCCTCCATGGCTAGCTTAAATATCTGAACCTTAGCCTCCATGGCTAACTTAAATATCTGAACCTTGGTCTCCATGGCTAACTTAAGTAGCTAAGTGGGTAACTTGGGTAGCAGATTTTAAAAAAACCTGCTGAAGTTGGTGTAAGAAGTGATTGTTTCCCAGGATTCCTTTGGGTACTTTGTGCTTGGTTATGTTGGGTAGGTGCACTAGTTTTGTGTTCCTCAGTTGTTTTTTGAGTTCCCTTCCCAAGATTTGGTGTGCGGAGGCGGCGTGCTAACCCCCACGACTACCCAGCATGCCTCTGTGACTCAGGTCGTGATCTGCCTCACGGAGACGAGGGGGCGACGGCTGGCGACGCCGCCGGCCCCCCAAGTGGCAAAACGTAACGCTGAGCTAATGCAGCAGCGGGCCGGTTTGCTCGTGTTGTTGCCATGGCGATCCCTGACTTCGGCTGGGGTTCTCCGGCCGGCCGCTTCAGAAACGATCGGCGTCCCTCCAGAGCTCCTCCCCCGTCCCGCCGTCCGGCCGATCCATCTGCATCTGCTGTTGCGCCTCATTTCCATGTTGTTGCAGCGAGTCGCTCACCTCCACTTATCACTGTAATCCGTCTCCCGAGGACCAACACACACACTTCAGGCCCCACCCACCCACCCCCGTCTCTCTCTCTCTCTCTCTCTCTCTCTCTCTCTCTCTGCGTGTCTTCTATCCTTTCTTCTTCTCTCCCCTCTATTTATCGCGTCCTCCTGGCGAGCTGTGTCAGTATTGATAATGACCTCAGGCTCTGCACTCACTCTAATTAGATTTTAAAATGGAACTTTCACTGCATCAGCTCATACATTAGGCCATGCTAATAGCCGTCCATATTATTGATATCTGAATTCAGGTGTAAAGTCAGTGTGTGTGTGTGTGTGTGTGTGTGTGTGTGTGTGTGTGTGTGTGTGTGTGTGTGATATGGTGGAGTACTCGGGCCATAGTGAAGAGAAAAATGAGCTTTCGAGAGAAAAAGTCATCATCTCATGAGAGAACGGTTGTAATGTTATGGGAATAAAGTCGAGCAAAGAAGCTACAATAGGAGAATTGATTCGGGATTTACTGAGAAAAAAGTCATAATTTTACCCCGAAATAAAAAAAATCATAACGCTACAAGCATAATGTCATAAATTTGCAAGCATAAAAGTTGAGAATTGAGAATTTAATCTCAAAAAGTCTAAATTTTTATTTTAAACAAAATCATAATGTGAGAATGAACTCGGCAATCATATGAGCATAAAAGTTGTAGCAGCATGAGAACTGGATCGTAAATTTTTGAGAAAGAAACATAACATTACAGGAATGAAGTCCTAATTGTACGAGAAATATTATGAGTGCTGAATCCTGAGAAAAAAGTCGCAAATTTACAGGAAAAAAATCACATTACAAGAATGAGAGATTAATTTAACGAGCACAGATATTGTAATATTATGAGAGTCGAATAGGCATTTAATGAGGAAAAAGCCGGCTGGAGGCCTGCATGGTTTCTGCTTCTAAGTGGTCGATTATGCAACTTCTAATCTTCGATGGGGTCATTTCACTTTTTTTTTTTGTCAATAACACGGCGCTTTTGTGACACTTTTTAAAAAAAAAATGTAGCTGCTTTTGCAAAAAAAAAAAATCAAGATCGGAAAATGAGGAAGTGCGAGACTGCTGGACGTTTTTTTGTTGATTGGTCCTGGTAAATGCCAGCAAAAAGGTAAATATCAGCACACAGGAGAGAGCGGCAGCGGCAGCGGCAGCGGCGGCGGCAGCATGGGGGGGTCGTTTATTACGGCGAGCCGGCGTGGAACACTGAATAACTTCCCTGCCTTTGCTGGAATTGGCCTTTACCGCAGAACAATGCGCCTCATTTGGGAGGAACATTAATTAGGTCGGGGAGGGGGGAAAAAAAAAAAAGATGTTAAAAATGGATGCTGCGGGCTGCGAGTCGCCCCGAGCCGGCGGCTGAGTCAGCAAAACGCCGGAAAAAAAACAATATCTGCATGCTTGGAGGCGTCTGTGTTTGTCAGTGGAAATTGTAGATTCCTTGTTGAATTGTTGAATTTTTGAAAGGTCGAAGTAAACGGTCAGTCAGAATCAAGAGGATGTTTTTTTTAACACTGTTAAGGAGCTCCAATCCAATTTCTCAGAACCCTCCCCCCAAAAAAAGCATAAGACGCAGGTGGATGATTAAAAGATTAAAAATTATTGTTGGTTCTGACATGCTGGTGGACACAATATATACATATATATATATAAATATAAAACCATTTTTCAGATTCAAATTCTGAAAAATGGTTCAAGTTAATTGTCACAAACAGCCAAACACACACACACACACACGCACACACACACACACACACACACACACACGCACGCGCGCGCACACACACACACACACACACGCATCTCCTCCACAAGCTCAGCAGCCCTCCCCCGCCCAGTCAGATGATCCTTCAGCTTGTGATCGATACTTCCAGTAATGTCGTTATCCACTTAGCCACGCACTCAAAATATATGAATAAATGACATCAAGAAAAAACCTAAAACCAGGTTCAAGCACCAGGTTCAAAATTAATTTAGCAATTTTCAGCATTGGACACGCATTTTGTGCGGGAAATGTATTTTCCGTTTTTCTGTTTCTTACACACACCCATCAGCCACAACATTACGACCACCGCGTGTCCACCATAGTATAATACAACAGCCCTGCGATCAATTCTCCTTTGAGGAGTTTTATGTTGAATTGTGATTGAATGTGTGTGAGAGAGGTGTTGACATGTTTGAATGATTGTTATTGGGACTGTAGTTTGTGACGCTGATGGACTGTGCTGGGTTACTCTGAGAGGGGTCCCTAATATTTTGGTTATCCCAACTCATATGCATTAGGGGACGCCTCTCATATATATAACATCTATGAATATCAGAGCTCTGATTCTCACCCGGTGGGACCTGTTTTCCGCGGGTGGCGGGCTTATACCTTAAATCCTGTGCTTTTATTTTGAAAGCATTTTTTTTTTTGTTTTGTTTTTTACATGCAACCGTGTGCCGTCCATTCGCACTCCATAACAGTAGGTGGCAATGATGCGCCGCCGTGCTAACTGACACCCGACGCTCCACGTTTGCTTTCATATGCTAACTGAGCGGCTTATTAAGTGTTACACTGAGAGGCGTCCCTAATATTTTGGTCATCCCACTATATTAGCGACGCCTCTTGAGTATCTGTCAGAGGACCCGCCTCCTGTCCACTGATTGGTCCGCAGCCATGCTAGAAGCTACCTTTAAACAAGGTTCTATGAACTTTAATTTGACGTTAAAACTTCTGCTCCGCCACAGAACACTTGGAGCAGGTGCAGCAGGAAGTTAGCCGGCGATTCAGTCAGGACGCGCGACATCGCTGCTTTATCTCCTCAGCCCACTTATCATTTTATTTTATTTATTTATTTTTTTTACCATTTCTGTCAAGGCCATTTGCAAACTAACTAACTTGAAGAAAATTTGATTCAGAAGTGACCCGTCTCCCGGGATACCGACGCTCGGAATGTTTGCTCCGTTTCATCACTTTTACTTTTCATTTCATCACAGAAACTGCGCGCTTGATGTGCCTGACTCCAGAAAAAATATTTAAAGAAAAAAAAAAAAAATTCAAGCTCACATGGAGATATGAGGGCTCACCAGGATACCTCACCGTGCACACACACACACACACACACACACACAGGCTCACACACAACCTTATTTCTTGAGCTGAATGAGCTGCGCTAGCCCGTCTTTGGTAGTTAATCCGTTAATGAGCATGAAGCTGGTATTGATTTGTGTGTCTCCAAACAGGGTTTCAGGAAGCCGAGCGCCGAGGTTAAACACACTCGTTAATCAGAGACTCGCGATTGGCTGAGGTAGCGCTGCTCCTGGTCTTCATGACAGTTCAGGAGGATCAGAACCGCCTTCTTTCCTTCCTTCCTAATTTAAGTTTGTCAATATGTCGTTCCACCTTAAAGGGACAGTCAACCCTGAAATTAAAATTCCTTGATGATCGATTCACTGGTTCCTGATCTACTCACTGCTACGTACGTGAATTGTGTTTTTTTATCTTTTGGGTTGTTTTTTTGTTTTTCGTTTTTTTTCAACATTTGAAAACTCCACAAGTGTTTCTGTGCCTCCTCATGAGGAGACGCAGGATGCAGCTGCACTTCATTTACGTCCGGTGTTGTTGACCTGCAGCGTGACGATCGGCGGCCAAAAAAACAAAAAAAAAGACAGCGGCGAGCTGCGAGGACGCGAGCCTCGCCGCAGCGTTCCTGCTGAGGATGGACGAGGACCAGGTCGGAGTTTTAGGAGGAAAGTTTAGCTTTAGAAAGTCGCCCGACGGATCTTTGGAGGAAAGTAAAGCAGCCTGCAAAGACCGATTTAACCACCACAGAAGAAGCCATTCGGCACTGACCGACCAATCACCTCAAAGAAGAAGAGCGCAGCTTGAAATACCTGGTGGGACTTTTTTTGGAACCTCAGGAGAGGAGCAACTGGAAAAGTGGTGCCGGGTACTTTTATACCCATGAACCAAAAAAGGTAAGTAGAGTAGAGTAGAGTAGACTAGAGTACATCAGAGTTGAATAGAGTACAGTGCAGTAGAATAGAATAAAGTCATATAGAATTGAGTAGTGTAAAGAAAAGTACAGCAGAGTCGATGGCATGTGTTGGAAAAGCACCATAACTGCTGCTGACCTGGATCAGATCTGACATTCACAGCAGCCGTAGACGGACCCTGAACGCCTCACGACGTCGGCCAGCAGGCAAACAGCCTCCCAGTCCGACTTCTCTCTGCACCTCTGATTGAAGACGAGTAAAAGTAATGTAAGAGCGAGCTTTTCACTGTATTTTGATGCCTCGTAGATAAAAACATCAGTCAGCGATGCTCGGTGACGCTTTTGGCAGAGAAGATCAGCCCGGCGGGCGACCCAGACCAGCTCTGGATCCAGATCTTCTTCGTGGGGAGTGAGCGCTCAGCAGGACTCGCGGTGGTGGCAGCGGCGGCCCCGTCCTCCCCACAGCGGCGCTCGCGTCATCCATTAATGATGCGCAGGACATGAGGTGCGAGGAGGGTGGCGGGAGGGTGGAGGGGCGACGCCCCTTCCGTGCAGCAGCGCGAGCCGGCGTGGATCCGCCAAGACGCTGATGGCGAAGAGTAAACGCGGCGGGTGGCCCGGAAGCCTCGCCGTGTAGCGCCGCGCTCCCGGCCTCCCCGCGGTGGTTTGGTGCCAGAGGCAGAAACAAGCCCAGTGTCCACTCCCATCAGCATCAATCCTGCCCCCCCCGCCCCCGCCCCGCCCTCCCCGGATCAGCGTTCGCTGCGGGCGGCGCCGAAGCCCTGCGGGTGGCGCCGAAGCCCTGCGGGTGGCGCCGAAGCCCTGCAGGGACGCGGCCGGCGGTCAGAGCGCAGCGAGGAGCACACAGGAAGTGGCTTTTGTGGCGATTTCAAGTGGCGACTGGAGGAGTCGGTCACAGTAGAGCTGCCGGGCTGATGATTCGAATCTTCCTACTGAATCAGGGACCACGAGTCCGAGGTCTCCATGAACCCGGATCCATAGAGTCCTCCTGGCTGACTAATGCTAAGTACACAAGGCCAGTTAGCGACTCACCAGAAACATGGCGGACTCAGATGATCCAGTTCACTGATTCACTCCAGTCAGCGAATCTAAGCAATTAGTTAAATATCGTAATAAACAAGCGGTTAAACACACTGGTGATTGTTATGTGGATGATATGTTTGATGTACATGAAATGATGATGATTATGATGATGAATATTTGTATTTTTGTTCAGTTTAGTTGTTTTTGTTTATGTAGCTATTTAAAATATTCTATTCTTAGTCTGTTTCTAAGTCTGTTTGCATCTTTGTTGTGTTTCTGTTGCGTTCACCCATTTTCGGCCGATCGCTGGTCTTCAGACACATTTCCCATCATGCCTCACTGTTTCACCATCTATTTCCCAGACGCCTGAAATAAACCCGAACGCTCTCCCTCGTCTGCGCATCTTTCAGTGCTCCTCACACGCCTTCAGGAAGCTGTTTTCCTGCGTCAATTTTGTCGCGTTATTAATCTGCAGCGAGCCTTTGCTGTCACCCAATCAGGGACGAGGCGGCGGTCCTGGTTAAAGTTATATGTCCTCGCGGCGTCCAGCGGCGCCGCTTCCTGTTTGCCAGCCGCGGAGAGGTGGCGGCTCAGGGTGAAGACATCAATCAGGAACGTCGGCGTGGAGCCGGCGAGCTGACAGTGTCAGCCGAGGCGCCGCCGCCGCCACCATCAATCACTCTCTCCACGGACGCGGCGACGCGGGAAAACGAGCCCGCCAGCCCGGGTCAGAGTGTCACCTGTCCGGCTACACACACACACACACACACACACACACACGCAGGATCTAGCAATTTTTTGTAATTATTTCTATGCTATGCTAGCAGTAATACGAACAGCTATGCTAACAGCTATGCTAACAGCGATACTGGCAGCTACGCTAGCAGCTATGCTAGCAGTGATACTAGCAGCTACGCTAGCAGCGATACTAGCAGCTACGCTAGAAGCGATACTAGCAGCTATGCTAGCAGCTACACTAGCAGTCATACTAGCAGCTACGCTAGAAGTGATACTAGTAGTGATACGATACTAGCAGTGACGCCAGCAGCAATACTAGCAGCTATGCTAGCAGCGATACTAGCAGCTACGCTAGCAGCAATAATAGCAGCTACCCTAGCAGCAATGCTAGCGGCAATGCTAGCAGCGGCATCCTACAAATGATGAATCATCATCAGGTTGCTTTTAATGGTCATGTCTCCCTTTGTCTTTAATATCATAAAACTTGTTCCTTGACAGTTAATTTCAATTCTAATTATTACAATTCTAATTGTAAAATTAGTAATGCTAAAGAGCCGAATATTACGATCTTCATCATAATAAAATCAGAACATATCCTCATAGAACAATATTAGCAATGAAATAATAATGATAATAATAATCAATTGGAAAAAAAGGAATAAAAGCAATATTATCATTCTTTGAATAGTCATAGTAATATAAAACAAATTTGAAAATAAGAGTAATAATTTTTAGTAATAGTAACAATACTTAGAACAGAGTGAAGTAACAAGGAAAACATCATAGCATAAAAAGCATGAAACATATAACGTGTGGGTAGGTTGGTAATGTAATAATAAATAATATACAGTTTCTATTGATTTGTTTGTATGTTGTTGATATTGGGTCTGTTTCTATTCTGTAATATTTGTCATATCCTCTGTTATATCCCGGCACCTCCTTCCTGTATCTTTATATTCACACTGACATGGAGCAACTGCGACTGTAGAATTTCCTCTGGGAATAATGAAATATCTCTGATTCAGATTCTGATGAATATGAAATGCGTCGCATCGTGTTGTATGTTTGGTGTTGGACCCCCCCGGCCCCCCCACCACCACCGCGGTGCGACTGCCGGTCACGCAGGCGACCGCTGCTCGCAGACGATGGCAGTTGTTGATGTTGTTGTTGTTGTTTAGCATCATTTAGCATCACCAGTCACTCAGTTATTTAGCATCATCGTCGCCGTCGTGCTGCATACTAGCGCAAAAAAAACAAAAAAAAAGTACAGCATTCGGAGGGACTGGGAGCGTCTCCTCCAGCTCGTGCCGACGGCGCTCTGGCGGCCAAACTGAAGACCGTCCCTGCACATGCTGCGATCATGGCCCCTGCGTGCGCCGGCTGTTAGCAAACGCTCATTAGAGAGCAGCTCGCCGGACGCGTCGCCGGCGGTCGCGTCGGCGGGCGCCCCTCCCTGGCCGAGCTCGCCGTGGTTCCACCAGCCGCAGCGTTTCAGCTGCTGCAGCCTGCGCAAGCCTGAGTTGGTGTGTGTGTATGTGTGTGTGTGTGTGTGTGTGTGTTGGCGACCTTCGACGGGCCTGGCTCAGGAGGCCTCCGGTGTATGGAAGCAAACAGGCTGAGCAGACGCCAGTCGTGCTAGCACGGCGTCGCCCCGCATCTCGATCACATCTGCAGGAGATGAAGTGCACCTCTGCTCAGCCTGGGCGCATGTGGGATTTTTTTTTTTTTTTTAATGAAATTGCTAAATACAGTTAAAAAAAAAAAGTGACGAGGAGCATAATGCAGAAGATTCTGCGGAGGAGAGCGTGTTGGGTGGGTTTGTTGATCTCCAGCGCCTCTCGGTGGACACCGATGTGAACTGCAGGTTGCAGCGTCGCTGACGCCTCCTTCTAAAGAGCAGAAGCAGCAGCGGGTGATATTAGCGTTTGACACGCCACCGCGGGAGTCATGTAGCTGTGTGTGTGTGTGTGTGTGTGTGTGTGTGTGTGTGTGTGTGTGTGTGTGTGTGTCATACTCACCACTGTCAGTGTGAGACACCGTGTTGAGTTCAGGGATGAGAGCTGGAGCCAAGATGACTGGATACAACATGTTCTTAAACTTAACCTCAATGCCTGCACACACGCACGTACGCACACACACACACACACACACACACACACACACACACACACACACACACACACACACACAGAGTGATTGAGAGAGTGACTTAATGAGTGAATAGGTGTGTGTGCGTGTGTGTGCGTGTGCTTCACTCACCCACTTCAGTGTTTCCCACCACCACTCGGGCGTCGGGATGTTTCCATTTCAGATGCAGAAATTCATCCATGTTGTGAGGCTGCAGCCACATGACCCGGTCGCCTTGGAAACGCAGCGAGTGCGACCTCTGACCTTTGCTGAGTGACTACGCAGGACGGAGAGGAGCGAGTGTCATGTTTGACCTGAGGAAGCGTGCGTTTGCGGCCGTGTGTGTGTTTGACTCTCACCACCAGCTCGGGAGGGAAGATGACTTCCTGCGTCGGGTCAAAGGGCGCAAAGTCGCCGGCGTTAAACAGCGACGAGGCTCCCTGGAGACAGAGGTCAACGTCAGGGACATTTCAGTCGCTGCGACGTTACAACGTGACGCACTCACGTCCAGATCCACCGCCGTCTGAGCCGCACTCCCATTGGTCATACAGCAGCCGTTGTCCCGCCCTCTGCCCCCACAGCAGCCGCCCTCCTGGAAAACAAGACCGGCGTCACTCGGCAGGAAGACCGCGCAGCTGATTTTCAAATCAAAAACGCGTCAAGTAAAACCTATTTTGTCAAACAAAAAGAATTTTATTGTGAAGGTGAAAATAGCCAAAAGTATTCGACAGGAAGCCGAAATGCAGTTTTTGTTTGAGCAGTGTGGTTGATGCTGTGTGTGTGTGTGTGTGTGTGTGTGTGTGTGTGTGTGCGTGTGTGTGTGCGTGTGTGTGTGCGTGTGTGTGCGTGTTCCTCACCACAGTGAAGGTCTTGTATCCCTCCAGTATCGGTCTGTATCCGGTGCATCGACACAAGTTTCCTAAAGACGAGAGTTGAAATCGCAGCTTTAAGCTTCATTCACTGAGTTTTACCTTCATACGAATACGAGATGAAACATCTGGATCTCCAGGACTCGCTCGCCCTCCTGCCACTTTTAACAGGATTTCCACTGGGATCTCTGAGCAGCTCCTCAAAGTGAAGCCAAAAGACCTCAGAAAGTCTGCTGACTGAGCTGTTAGCGCTTCCTATTAGCAATGTAGCTTCGGATGCACGGACCTCTCAGGGACAGCAGGACCTCCCACCTCCACCTGGACTCTTCATATTATTTGAATGGATCATAGACACTTTAAAATCGTCTCCACTTAAAACTGGGAACCCGATAATTCCAACATCCAACGAGCTAAAGTACAAACACATGAAATGAAAAACAATCTGCGCTCGAACCTTGAAAGGCCTCCTCCATGTCGGCCATTTTGGGGCTGGGGTTGTTCCGCAGCAGCGCGTACATGGACATGACGATGCCCGGCGTGCAGAAACCACACTGGGAGCCGTGAGCCTTCGCTATCCGCTCCTGAGCACCAGAACACACACACACACACTCATGAACACGGCACACATCACAGCACACTGAGGCCCGAGCGGCTCCTCATCCGACGCCACCTGAGCTGAACTCTGCAGACCTGTGAGGGTCCTTCGGCCCCTGGCAGCTCCTCCTCTTGGTTTTGTAGCACTAAATCAGCGGCTAAAGTCGTGACATCTAAGAACCAAGCAACTAAAAGCTGCAACTTACAACTATTTTCAATAGAGATTAATATATGCAGATGCTTTTTCTCAAATAATCATTTTTATCATTTCATCTACAAGCTGTCCAATCACATCGCTCTAAACGCAGTGTGTACCCAGGTCGTTTGTGGTTTGTTTTCAAGAGCAGTTTCTCTTTATGCTAAGCTACGCTAAAGGCGTCCTAAAATAGCTAGCATGACTGGTCTCATGAGATAAAACGTAGTAACATGATGTCATTTCCTGCTGAGGCGGCGCCTTCATGTTAATGGCAGGTTTTTTTTAACGCAGCCCGCGGTCGCCATGCTGACCTGCACGGGATGCAGCTTTCGCGCCACGCTGCCGATGCCCTCCACTGTCGTCACGGCAACCAGATGCAAGGAGCAGAGGGGGGCGAGGCAGGCGTTGACGGCGTAGTGGCTGAGTGGAGTTAAGGGCTGTTCGGGAATCGAGCAGCGACACCTCATTCAAACCTAATCGGTTAGTCTCAGATGTCAGGTGGCAGCACATGACAGCACAATGATACACACACACGCACGCACGCACACGCACACACACACGCACGCACACACACATGCACACACACATGCACACACACACACACAATTGTTTTGAGGATACAGCAGCTCTTGAGTGTGTGTTTGGTACCGGGACAGCATGACTGTACAAGCGCCGCAGCCGCCTTCTGCACAACCCAGTTTGGTGCCTGTGAGACCCACTGAGAACACACACACACGCACACGCACACACACACACACACACGCACACACACACACACAGTATTAAATTCAATCCTTTCTCATCTGTGCTTTCAGATTTGAATTCATGTTGGATTTCCGGCACTCAGCAGTGGTGTTTTCAACCTCTCCAATAATCAATGTGAATATTTTCAATAATAATCCCCAAAGCTATCAGCAGCAGCAGCATTCCCTCCGATAACTACTTCATTTCACCATGGCAACAGAACACCAGGTTCCTTGGGAGGCAGGTTCCTTGGGAGGCATCCTTGAGAGCGCTTAAATCGTTCCAGGCTCCTTCCAGATGTTCCAGTGGTTACCAAGCAGCTGCCAGTGGTGCTGCAGGTGGTTGAGTTTTAAGAGGCCCTTTACTAGCCTGTGCGGGTCCTTGAGACTATTCCAGGGCTCCTTGGAAAGCTTGGATCATTCTCACGCTTGTCACCCGTGGGTGAATACACTCTGAGCTGTGACTCAGGGAACAGAAGTCCAACCTGGAAGCATGATTTCTTCTGCTGTAATGTGGATGAACTGGCTCTTTAATTATCCAAACGTTAAAGATATTAAAAAAAAGCTCCTGATACGTAAAAACAAAAACAAAATCTCAGTTAGTTTGCTGGATTCAAAAAGAAAATCCTCGTTCGTCAGACTTTCAGCGGCTGATGAGTTCACTGACCTCCAGTCGATCAGCAAACCAAACATCACCCATAAAAACACCAATAACGATTGAGCCTTGGAGTGATTTTAACAGCAAACTTTCAGTCTTAAAAAAAAATAAAACTGCAGACCTCATAAAGATGCACGAAACCAAACGATGCGGTTGTGAGACAAACAGGAGTGTCACAAGGAACAAGGCAGACTGCATATTTGGGTGTGTGTGTGTGTGTGTGTGTGTGTGTGTGTGTGTGTGTGTGTGTGTGTGTGTGTGTGTGTGCGTGTGTGAGTGTGTGTGTGTGTGTGCCTACATCTCCTCCTCAGATATGTAAGCAGTGTCATTTCAGGATCTGGATTCTTCTCAACAATCTGCACAACAGAAACATTCATGAGAAAAAAAATCAATAATTCAATATTAGTTCAACATCTGCAGGCACAACTGGACCGAGAGTGGATGACAACGTTTATAACTGCCTTCAAAAGGCAGCCGTTGTAAGACTCATTAATTAAAAAGATTCTAAATTACAGTAAATCTAAAAATGTACTTCACGTTTCTATGGTTCCCTCTGCAGCTCCTCTCTTACATATTCCACATATTCAAAAGTCGATCCACATTTTTTTTTTGTTATTTTATTGATTACTATCTCATATCTGATAGAAGAATCATCCGTTTTCAGTTCATTGTTCTATTTTAACCTTCTCTCCTCTTCCCGAGCGTCACACTGGCCATCGAACCGGATCCGGATCAGAAAACTCTTTTTTTTCTCGTTTCACAATGGTTGAATCATTTATTATGGTTTCATATTTCAATTTTTTTAATCGACTTTTTCTCCGTTTTTAGATAAGATCAAACACAGCTAAGTGTAATTAACTATTAAACTTTCCCTAATCAAACACAATTATCATAAATAATTGCTCATAAGTTGCTGCTAAAGATCCCGCTGAAATGATGATGATGATGATGATGATAATCACGTTCCAGTTTGAAACAAAATTTCATGTTTTATTTTTTACCTTCTTTCCGTTAACGAAAAAGACAAGCAGGTCGGAGCCGGAGCCGGACCGGGTCTCGGTCCCGGCCATGGTCCCGTTCAGCTCCGTCATGGCCCCGCGGAGTCCGTCGATAATGATCCGCGCTGCCGCTGCGCGCTCCGACAGGGCCACATGGAGGTGTGTCCTCTGGGGACTTGAACCCGCGTCCCCGCCCCCCGCGGAGCCGCCATCCAATCACCTCAATCGTCTCATGCTGCGCTCAAGGCTCCGAAATTTCATAAACGCCTCTAATTACACCGGGAAAATTGTGATGATTCATTTTCGGTCAATAAATTTGGCAGCTTCCTCAAACTTCAGAGACGACCTGATTGGTGTGAATAACCTTGAGAACTTTGACCCACAGGAACTTGGCGTGACCTTTAACCCCCGATCCGGCGGTCAGGCACCTATCTGGGCTAATTATTCACCCAGCTGGTGCCATATAGTGCAGATGGAGGCTGGTAGCTGCAGGTCAAAGTCACTCAAAGCTGTTATGTGTGTTTGGGTGGTGATAAGGTTTATGGAAACATGAAATAAGATCAAATAGTAACAGAAAAGTTACAATCATAGTAATCCCTCGTATATAATTTGAAAACTCTGATGAAATATAAACAAATTCTGATAAAATGACAATCATCAACAGAGTAGAAATAACTTCATTAAGAGAATTTATTAATAGAATTATGTTAATAAGAGTTGAAATCCAAAAATTGTATATATGCATTAATACAAAATAATGCAACACAAGCAAACAGCAACAAAATGGTGAACAGATTATACATACAAATAAAAAAATATGATACAGAATCAAAAGTCATATAATAATCAAAGATAAATATGAACAAAGACACAAATAGAAATTAAAATCAAATCAAATAAAAAAAAAATTACAAATACAAGTAAAACCTGCAGTCCAAAAATGCAATGTTCAATTAAATAAACTAGTAAATTAGATTTTAAATGATA
>CAAKHG010049488.1:0-5000 GCA_901007715.1 Dactylopterus volitans | reverse complement strand
ACGAGGCCACCCCGAAGTTGACCGTGATGGCGGTGAGCGTCAGCAGGGTGCGGGCGCTCTTGGTCTCATGGACCCAGCAGCAGAGTGACTGAAGGGGGGCGGGGCAATGCTTAAACTCCTCCCCCAGGGTCAGCAGCAAGAGCAGCAGGTAAACGCAGCCGCTGACCACGAACTGAGCGAGCATGGGGCATAACCTGAGCAGAGGAAGCCACGACAGGTTGGAGACACGCAGGCAGACGGGAATGCAGACAGACAGGTAGACAATCAGACAGACAAGTAGGTACCGGGGGGCGGGGATTAGCGCTTGGACGGCCATCAGCAGCAACAGCAAGATGAAGGAACAAACCATGTTGGACTTGAAGAGCTCGTCTCTCATCTGCGAGTACTGAAAGACAGATGGAGGACATGCTGTCACCCGATTGGTCAGACCTGAAACGCCGCGGCGCCCCCGGCAGGCCGTGTGGACGTCACCTTTCCCTCCATGTGGGAGTCCTTGAACACCTGCGTGAAGCTGGTGATGTGCTCCTTTCTCATTCGCTCGCTGCTGCGAACCTCCATGGCCTGACGGATCCTCTTGTTGACTTCCCGTGACCCCGATCGCTGCGCCGCAATCTGATTGGGCAGCTGGGTGAGCGAGCCGTTGGTGAAAGTGGCGAGAATCTGCAGGGCGAAACAAAGAAGATCACCAAAGCTTTCCGGAACCGAAAAGCGTCTGCGAGTGTTTTCGGCGTCCTCACGAAGTTCATCCCCAGGATGTCTCCAAACGGCAGCTCGGCGCTCCACGTCGTCATCTCGTCGTGACTCGGGCGCCGCGCTTTGGGAGGCTCCGCCTCCTCCCGCGGCACAGGGCAGATCAGGAACGTGTCAATGTCGTGTTTCCGTAGGAAGGCGCTGCGCTCGCGGCCGTGCCCCGCCTCCGTCTTGTACATCCCGCCCAGACAGTCCAGAGTGGCGCGTGAAATATGAATCCGCCTGGAGGACGAAGCAGAACCACGACTGAAGAAGTCATTGATACTAATGATGAAATATGAAATATGGCTCGGTGGTTTGAATCTCATTACAATTAAAAGAAAAATGAGGCTGCCATGCTGGACATTTCATAACTGGCACTCAACACTTATGTAAAACTGAGTTTGGTTTCTAAAGTTTAGACATTTGTGGTTAATTAAGATGTTTCTGCGAACGTTTACACGGTTGAAGGTTTCAGGGAACAACAGTTCAAGGCCTCAAGGACTCAATCTACAAGGGCTCAAGGACTCAATCTACAAGGGCCCAAGGATTAAAGGTACAAGGATTCAAGCGCTCTGGTTTCAAGGTTTCAAGGTACGAGGAGGCTGTGGGCTGCTGTTGTGCTGGTGGGTCATGGAAGCCTGGTGCAGTAACAGCGCGCTCATGTCCAACCCCGGCAGTCCTGCAGCCTCCAGGCTGTTGGCGATGTCCACGTCCCAACTCCAGATGTCAAACTGCCACTTCTGGAGACCCAAAACGCCGCAAAGAACCGAACCAGAATGGACGCCAATGCGCATGTCCACTTCCTGCTGCAGCTCCCGCCGAATGTAACTGCAACAGAACGCAGTGGAACCTCAGTGGAACACGATTCTGCCCTGCGTGTAGATGTCAAAGGAGACGTGTGTGTGCATGTGTGTGTGTGTGAATACCGTATGGTGTTGATCATGCTGAGGCCCATCTCCACGCAGCAGAGGGCGTGGCCTCTCTGAGGCTCCGGGACGCCCGACACACAGTAATAGCAGTCGCCCAGGATCTTGATACGCAAACACTGGTGCTCCTGAAACGGCGAGGAACACTGATGTTTACCGGCACCGCCGCAAATCCGCCTCATGCAAAACTCAAGACTACAGAGTCTGCGGTTGCCGTGGTGATCTGACCTCAGCCAGCCTGTCGAAGCGACCAAAGAGCTCGTTAAGAGTTCTAACGAGCTCCTGAGCCGACAGAATCAGGGAGAGCGAAGTGAAGCCGATGATGTCAGCAAACAGGATGCTGAGGAGATAAAAACCTGCTCACAGTCACCAGGGCGACGAGGAACGTCACACACCAAACGTCACACGCCAAACGTCACACACCAAACGTCACACACCAAACGTCACACACCAAACGTCACACACCAAACGTCACACACCAAACGTCACACACCAAACGTCACACACCAGACACCAAACGTCACACACCAAACGTCACACACCAAACGTCACACACCAAACGTCACACACCAAACGTCACACGCCAAACGTCACACACCAAACGTCACACACCAAACGTCACACACCAAACGTCACACACCAAACGCCACACACCAGACACCAAACGTCACACACCAAACGTCACACACCAAACGTCACACACCAAACGTCACACGCCAAACGTCACACACCAAACGTCACACACCTAACGCCAAACGTCACACACCTAACGCCAAACGTCACACACCAAACGCCAAACGTCACACACCAAACGTCACACACCAAACGTCACACACCAAACGTCACACACCAAACGTCACACACCTAACACCAAACGTCACACACCAAACGTCACACACCAAACGTCACACACCAAACGTCACACACCAAACGTCACACACCAAACGTCACACCAAACGTCACACACCAAACGTCACACACCAAACGTCACACCAAACGTCACACACCAAGCCTGCGCCGCGCTTTATGGAAACGAACGCTGTCACGTTTATGTCTGACATCAGCTGTTTGAGCGTGTGTGTGTGGTGCTTGTGTGTGTGTGTGTGTGTGTGTGTGTGTGTGTGTGTGTGTGTGTGTGTGTGCGGCATTTACCTGACGTCTTTGTAGTGGTGGATGTAGATCTTGTGGAACTGCTGAGGCAGCAGATATTCGTCCATGGACGCCATGTCGGCAAACATCTCCAGAACCAGGAAGCGCGGCAGGATGGACATCACCAGGCGCTCCTGGAACGCCAGACACCATCAGGAGGGCCGTCTGTGGTCCACCTACCTGTCTGTGGTCCATTTATCTGTCTGTGGTCCATCTACATGTCTGTGGTCCACCTACCTGTCTGTGGTCCATCTACATGTCTGTGGTCCATCTACGTGTCTGTGGTCCATCTACATGTCTGTGGTCCATCTACGTGTCTGTGGTCCATCTACGTGTCTGTGGTCCATCTACATGTCTGTGGTTCTACGTGTCTGTGGTCCATCTACATGTCTGTGGTCTATCTACGTGTCTGTGGTCCATCTACCTGTCTGTGGTTCTACGTGTCTGTGGTCCATCTACATGTCTGTGGTCCATCTACCTGTCTGTGGTCCATCTACCTGTCTGTGGTTCTACGTGTCTGTGGTCCATCTACATGTCTGTGGTCCATCTACGTGTCTGTGGTTCTACGTGTCTGTGGTCCATCTACGTGTCTGTGGTCCATCTACATGTCTGTGGTCCATCTACGTGTCTGTGGTCCATCTACCTGTCTGTGGTCCATCTACCTGTCTGTGGTTCTCTCTCTCCAGTCGTACTTGTCCTTCGATGCAGCGTCTGGTCTCCAGGAAGGTTTGTCTCTGAGTCCGGTCAGAAAGGTAATGAATGAACAGACCTGCCGTGTTCATGGCCAAGTAGAGCAACGCCTTCACCAACACCTGCACACACACACACACACACACACGCACGCACGCACGCACGCACGCGCACGCACGCACGCACACGCACACACACACACACACACACGCACACACACAGGTAACTGTAGCAGATTTTTTTCTTTTAAGTTTTGCACAGAAAGACAGGAAAATCTCTGACCTTCCTGGGGAAGGTGTGGTCGCCATAGTGACAGCAGACATCCAGCAGCAAGTGTAGCATGGAGGTGGTTACCCCGGCGATGATGGACCACAGGAGGGGGAAAGGCAGCAGGGTGTAGGTGGAAAAGAGGGTGAAGAAGACAAACCAGGAGTGATCGCTGTCAGGCCAACTGACCACGCCCACCAACACCTGCACTGTCTGAGACAACCAGCTGACCACAGACAGGTACCTGAGAGACAGACAGACAGACAGACAACAGTAGGTGTGGTCTTTGTCATCTTTCAGACAGCAGCTGACCAGATTTCCCAGCATACCTCAGCCACTGTGGCGATGACATCACTTCCCTCCTGCTCAGCGCCAGAACACAGATCCCCGCCCACAGGACAACTGACAGGCCAGCCAGCCAATCGCAGGCCAGCCCGCCCCAGCCTGGCGGCCATGTTAGGAAGGAGACCAGCAGCCGGGTCAGGATGTCGATGAGGTTGGTGACGACCAGCGAGGTTCTTCTCTGACCGCAGGAGAAGTCCTGGTAGAGCTGCTCCAGCTCCGGAGACCTGCCGGGATTCGAACTGCTGCTGAATCACTTAAACGGTTTCATTTCAGATATTTAGTAATTAAAAAAAATGTGCCCTTTAAAGGTTGACTTATTTCAAAGGTGAAATATGGAGAGCCTTTTACTTGAAGGTGTGCTGCAGCGCAGGGATGAAGACGCCTCGCACCGTCGACCCCCACGACACGAAGAAGTCCGCGTCGCTGGGAGAGTCGCATTTGCTCTGTGTTGCCGCGGAGATCCTCTGCGTTACCGGGTGAACGCGGACCGCTGATGAACGTCGCTTGTGCCAAAACGCTCCGCGTGACGCCTTGGTACGGATCTGCCTGCAAGACAACAACCGGGGCAAAACACTCTGCAAAGTAAAATGTTAATTCTGAACTATTTGACTGAGCTGATCTCATTTCCGAGTGAGACGTCATCAGTTTAACACTCAAGCAACTTGATGAAGATGAAGAAGTCATTTGAGGATTCAAGATGTAGATTAAAGTTGATCAGTTTTCAGATTTAAAATCATTCTCATCATCATCGTTAATCATTATTATCGCCGCGATTTTCAGTTCCAGTGAACTTAATAGAATCATGAATTTAAGATGTCATTCATTCCTTCGGTTTATCCAAATACGAATATGAAGTCTGAACTGCAGCTTTTTCTCTCTTAAAACAGCGAC
>CAAKHG010049486.1:0-10468 GCA_901007715.1 Dactylopterus volitans | reverse complement strand
GAAAACGCTACAATAAAAAAAGGATGCGGCGTGCAACAAGTGATTGGAAAAACTGTGACGTTAGTTAATCAGGAGAAAGAGCGAGTGGATAACAGTGAAAGGGCGCTGCGAACGCTCAGACTGCACACGCAGCGTGGTTATTGCACACGGGCCCGCTCATGCTGCACTTAGTAATTCCCTCTTGTCTCATTGCTACGGCAAGCCGGAGGGTTATGGTTCAATGCGTGGAGCTGTATGTTCCTAACTGAATTTATTTTTTTTAAAGAACTAAACAGAAGGGAAGGTTAAAAAAAAAAAGAAAAGAAAATGTTTTTTAAAAAAAAGCATGCATATCAGTAACTGATGACCTCAGTTTGTCGATAAATCAGCAAAAAAAAAAAAAGACAGAAGTCAGATGTTAGTTTAGCTGCCAGTTTTTAACGTGCGAGACAGCAGTGTCAGTTTGTAGTTTTTTCAAATCTTTTTTATGTTATCAGGTTGTGGATCCTCAGGCTTTGATGATGTTTTTTTTTTTTTGTGTGCTCGCAGAGGAAGGCCGCAACATCACCTCCCCGACGGTGACGGTGCTCCCGCCTTCCGCCCGCGAGTGCAGAAACCAGAAGGACGCGGAGACCAAGAAGAAGACGCTGGTCTGCGTGGCCAGCGGCTTCTACCCGGACCACGTCACCGTCTCCTGGCAGGTCAATGGGGTGGACGTGACAAGGGGGGTGGCGAAGGACCACAGCGCCGTGCCGGACGGGCAGTATTACAAACTGACCAGCAGGCTACGGGTGCCGGCCGCCACTTGGGCCACGCGCGGCGCCACTTTCACCTGCACGGTCCGATTCTTCAATAGAACACATTACACCCTCCACCAAGCCTCAGCCGAAGGCGATGAAGGTATTCGGAAGTGAGAAATGAGCTTATTTGGCCCCTTTTTTTCCATCTCTGTCACCTGCCTAATCGGTTTTATTCTTCCATCAGGTCGTTCAAGAGGTACACCACCACCACCACCATCATCATCATCATCATCAACACTAGCTAACCTGAATGATTTGCCTCCCGCGCGAGTCCCTGTCACTTACGCGAGTGTCTGAACTCCGCCAGGTCAGTACGTGCGGAGCTCGCGGAGCGTCCAGCTGGCCTACTGCGTTTTCATCGTCAAGGGAGTCGCCTACGGAGCCTTCGTGGTGTTCCTGCTGTGGAAGCTGCAGGTCTGTGCCGCGCGCGCGTGGCCCGTCACCGTAACTATGTCGGGGGGAAAAAGGTAAAGGGGCTCTCATGACAGGAAGCGCTTGTCACCTGTGTTTGTTTCCAGGGTTCGACCGGGAAGCAGCACAGCTGAGAGCTGAGGGCCGAGCGTGGCTGCTGTTTTCCCGCGGCGGCTGCAGAGGAAACTCGGCTCGGCACGTTTGTTAATGCAAATAAAAATAAAAACAAACAAAAACAACTCTGCACCCTGACGCGTCTTCTTGTTAATAGCTAAAACATTTAAGGAATGTTTTTTTCCGCTCAATAAAAGTATCCCAGAGGATCTCAGACGTGTTTCGTGTTTTATTTTTTTTTGAGTGATGCCTGCTCATTTTGCCACCTTAATGCATGTGATGAGTGGTATGACCAAAATATTAGGGACACCTCTCAGTATAAACCAGTACAGGGCAACAGCATCGCAGATAACAGTCCCAATAACAATCAATTAAATACGTCAGCACCTCTCTCAGACACGTCCAATAAAAATCCAGCATAAAACCCATTTATTGCGGGGCTGCTGCGCTGGATTCCACGTCGAATACGCAGTGGTCATAATGTTATGGCTGATTGTTTGTCCGTATCAGCCAGGAGTGTGGTGATGCTTTCGACTAGCATCGTGTTTACCAGATTCGAAACGCATACCTGGAATTTCTATGAGGGCTTTGACCTGAAAAATGTAGGCAAATTGTTGTTCATCATGTAAGTTTGGAAGTTGGTATTAAAGACAAAGAAGAGCTGAAGGGGAAGCGACTATCATCTAAAGTATTCCGCAAGTTCCAAATGTGGATTTCTGATTCCAGAATTAGTAACTGATGGAAAGAAGAACGTTTGTTCATTATTTGCACTTTTGATCGTTTTAAAAAAAGCTCGAAAACATTCGTTGTTTTACAAAAATTAAATGTTTGCACTTTAAAGTAATAAATTAAGTGTTGTTGTTTTTTTTGTTTGTTTGTTTGTTTTTGTCTTGTGGTTTTCTGACCAGCATCAATATCAGCAATAACGTCCTTATTTTACTTGGTGTTGGCTCGAAACCCAAAAAATTTTGGCATCATCCCCTGAGCCTAAAATATTGGCCTTTAATGATTAACAAAGTTGTCGTTTCAGTTACATTAGATGAGACAGACGAACCTCAGTCTTCATAACAGAAATGTTCATAGAAACCAAAAACCTTGCTGCTGCTTTCACACCTCACCCTACCCTCCGCATCACTTTTTTCCACCTCGCACGCGGGTGCGTTTGTTGAGCGGCAACATTTTCCACCGATCAAATACTGAGATAATGAAAAGTTTTTCGAACATATACTGATAAAGTCAAGCTCAAGTTAAAAAACAACAAGAAAACAAAACAGGAAACATCTGAGCTTATTTAAGCGGAGTTTTCTGAGTCGCGTCTACTTTTTGTACTTTGTCTTGTTGATTGGGTAGGGTTACACACACACACGCGCGCACGCACACACACACACACACTCACACACGCGCACACACACGAACAGCCGAACCCTCTTTTAAGGTCGAGGCGGTTGCTGCAAAAAGGAGGATGCGGTGGCAGAGCCGCCTGCCGAGCGCTCGCTGCTGCTGCTGCTGCTGCTGAGAAGCGGCGGAGCTGCAAACTCCCACCTTGACCTCAACCTCCGGCTCGCGCGCTGCACCTGCATCTGCGCGCTTTACCAACCGCGCCCTTCCCCCCTCCCTCCACCCACAATGCACCACTCCGAAGCAAACAGCTGGGAATCTATTTCTGTGTCAACTGAAGCTTCAGCATAACAACATTTAAAAAAAAAAACAAAACAGATGTTAATTGGGATCTGGAGCTCAAATGTGTCATAATTTCAGCACCGAATCAAATTTTTTTTTTTTTTTGGGGGGGGGAGTGTGACACAAACAACACGATGCACGATAACTACCTGACAGGGCTCACATGTGATCTCTTCCATCGTCCTCCAGCAAATCTTTATTCAGCGATTCTCTCAAAGCGTCTCTCTTATCTGTCGTCTTTCAGACGTATAATAACAGCAGACGTTTAAAAAAAAAAAAAGCGCTCCTGTTTGGCGTGTGGATGCACCAGAGACAGAGAAGACAAACGGCCCCCTGGACCACACATATATAAACATGCAATTTTTGCCTCAGAAAGATCATTCGAAATGAATCAGCCAAGATGTGATTAATCTTACGGGCTTAAGTGGCCAAAGTCCGTATGGGACCCATATCTGAACGGCGCGATTCCCTTTTTTTTTTTCTCCAAATCAGACCCAGGCCACTTTCATACGTGCTCATGTGTCGATGGTTGTGTTTCCTGTACGGTTGCTTGTGTCGCGTCCTTGGGCCTCGACGAGCTGCGGTTTCTTCCCGCCTGAAGTCCACGTTTGGCTTCTCTCTTTAAGGTTCACCCTCTCATACTCACGCCCGTCTCTCTCGAAACAAGGCAGGGAACCTAAATTAACACGCAGGCGAGGGGTCATAAATGAATAACTGAAATGCAACATATGGACAACTAGAACACATACTGTGCTACGGGCTCAGTTCTTCCAATCAATGCTGACATTATTTCCCCCTGCAGCAGCAGAGATCGTTAGTTAAAATATCACAATTACCTTTGTGCACATTGACTAAGGTTACAAACATCTGGAATTGAAGCTGAAAGGTCCACACTTCATCACGTCTTCGCAGCTTCATATCGGATCCACTTTGCTTTTGTACAGATGTGAAATTTCAACAGTGACTGTCCAAATACTTATGGACCTAAACGGAGCCTCTGGCAGGCGCTTTCTGGCCCTCCAAGTAAGTGTGTGTGAAGGGGGGGATTCGATGACCGGACACAGACCTTCGCCCACAACACACCCCATCATCGGTATTTTCGTCCCACTCACGTGCATCAGGATGACCAAAATATTAGGGACAGTGCAGCCCAGCACAGTTCAACAGCAATCGCAGATTACAGTCCAAACAACAACCGTTCAATTATGTCAACACGTTCAATAAAAACTGGCATTCATTGTGGAAAGCAAAGAGAGAATTTCATCGCTAAGGGGAACGTGTGTCCTTCACTGTGCATATGACGATAAACACTCTTGAATTTTAGTGAAGATCCTCGCAGCAGAAACCCAGAAAAAAAAAGCATGCTTGTGATCATTTGAGTCAGATAAACAGGAAACAGTGTGTCAGAGATGGCGCGTGTGACGTGTGTGCGTGTGTGTGCGCGCGTGCGTGCGCGAGTGTGTGTGTGTGTGTGCAGGACGACGGCCTCTAGACGAAGGCTGCGTTTGCTGGCGTTGGTGTTTGCGTGTCAGGAAACCAGAACGTGGCGCTCACACTCACTCACACTCGCTCACACTCACCGATACTCGAGTCTCTCCAGAGGCGACAGGTGTGACAGCAGCTTTACTTCAGCATGTGAACCAAGTTTGTCCTCTGCAATAACGTCAGTTTTTACCTCATAAATGTTGATGATAGATTTAAAATGATAATCGTAATAGTTATTCAATGCTTGGCAAATTCATTAGACCACCACCCAATGTAAGGTTATATGTTTATCATATATATATATATATATATATATATATATATATAGCTCTTGGCGTTTTGCCATTTTGAACAGGGATGAAGAATTTCAATGCCAATGCTATTTTTTAATACCGATGTTTTTTAGCCGGCTCACTGGGCATTTGTAAGATGTCAGAAATTAATCAAGCATAACATTCAACCACCAAAACAACTTTCCTCTGCTCAGAAATGCGAGCAAATTACTTATTGTTATAGATTGTTATTATAATTATTAGAACAATGACTATTATTAGAGTTTTTTTCAGTTTTTTTGTAAAACAGTAAATTTAAAAAATCATGGATAACAATAATGATTATATTTTAGATAATGATTTTATTCTATTTTATCCACCAGTATATTTTAGCATAAAAAAATTATTTTGGTAATTTCAAATGCTGTTAATGTTGGGCAGCTGTGGCACAAACCTTATGTTATGTGGTGGGCTAATAAATTTGTATAGCACTTTATATTATTATACTTTTCTTACTGAGATTCTGTATAAGACCTGAAGCAGGCTGCTGACACACACCAGGATGAAACATCACACCTGCTTATGATTTATGTTGCTTTTCGTCTGCGGCGCACACACACACACTTTTAAGAGCAGGACAGCAGGTTCTTAGAAGTAAAAACCAAGACATCTTGGCCGCCCCCTGGTGGCTGGCTGGAGCATAGCTCATTAAAGTCCGACCTCGCTCATGTTTCCAAAGACGCTTCCTGCCGTTTTATGTCCTCCCTGACTCTCTGAGTGTTCATTTCACACAAAATTTGGCCTTTATCAACGAGTTATTAGTTTTAATGAGTGATGTGGTGAGATAAAGAGGGGGTGTGCCCTCATGACTGACAGCTGCTCTGAGCGAAACACAGGAAGCCATGGAGACGTTTATAGCATTGTTTGGGCATCGTACATGAGGAGGATGAGAACACAAAAATGATAATTAACTAGGACCGGTATTTTTTTTTTTTTCTTTTTGAAACTCTAAAGTCAGTTTTTCAGCGGCAAACTGGCAATCTAAGTGGGCGGGACCTATTTGCAGCCCCTCCTGGCGCCGAATGGCGTCACCCAGTGTCACTAAACCTCACGTTGAACTCTTGAGGGTCAGCATGTGAGCTCCACTGCCATCTGCTGGACATATCAGATGTTTTTCAGCCTAAAATATACATATCAAATATTAATAATTATATTTTGGGGGTTTTCTTAACCCTTCAAAGGCCAGTATGTTTACATAACGCCACGGTTTTTCTATAGAAAAATTGATTTAATAATTTCCATAAAATACATTAGAGGAATATTTGCCTGTAAGGCACTGAGCTGGGTCAGTGATTGGCAGCAACATTGATTTTCTTGCATTGTTAATTTTTTCGAAAGAGTCAGATTTTGAAAGAAACACACTCGAGGGCTTAATGACAAAAAATTGTCAGCTTCCCCAAACTTTTCTTAAAAAAAAATTCCACTATAAACAAGTCAATCTTTTAAAAATACATCATACACATCAAATATTAATTATATTTTGGTGATGTGAACCCTTTTCACGCCCGAATGTAAACATTTATCTCCACTCTTTTTTAATCAGAAAACAAATCAAACAAAAAAAAAAGACTGAAATAATTTTCATAAAATACATTCCAAGGAGAGAAAACAGCGAAAGCATGAAATTTTGCTGCATCCTTCGAATGGGAAAAGTAGCGCCATCTGGTGGACAGACATAAAAGTCAAAAGTTGAAAGCGACAAGTCCAAAATTGAAATGACAACATAACGCATTAGTTTATATTAAGATATATATGGGATCAGAAATGGCACAAAATGTCCATAGGATCTCTTAAAGGGTTTTGATGTAGAAACCCTGATTTTAAGACAATAATAATTTGTCAGTCTGCGGCACTTCTCACGTTAAAAGTTGCAAAGGTGGTTCTCGTGAAAATGAATGAAGATGATTGTCTGCGCTCACCAAAAATCACATTGTCTGGACGCCGATAAACATGATTAGTCCTGCTCCGCTAACACAGAAATTTGACAGAATCGTACATTATAATCTGGATTTTTTTTTTTTTCTTTTCAATGAGGGATTAGGCGCCATTGTAAGGACTTTAATGCGGTGAAGGGGCACCTCCAGCATGTCCTAGTCCTCCCACTTGCTGGATTTAGAGGAGGCGGCTGACGGGATGGCGTGTGACACTCCCACCTGACACTTGACACACCTCTGCAGCGACACTTACACTTTTATTCCACCTCTTGCCGACTCCTGAACATGGACGTCACCAAACACGGGCCGCCGACCTTTTTACTGCTCCTGCTCTTGGCAAAGGGTAAGACCTCGCCGCCGCCCGCCGCAGCGCCGCATGCATGAGATACGTTTGAGAGGAATTCCCGTGAGGCTTCAAGTGTTCGCCTGTGGCCTTTTTCGAAACACACGCTCAGGTGGAATCGGTGCCGACGACGTCGCCCAGGCCGCCACTCTGCGGAGGGACAAGGGGGAGAACGCAACAATGCACTGCAGCCACACGAAGCTTTCCACCTTCTACCAGATGTACTGGCTCAGACAGCTGCCGGGAGAAGCCATGAAACAAATAGTCTTCACCACTCCGAAAAAGATACCCGACTTTGAGCCCGGCTTCACGGATGAGAAGTTCTCAGCCACGAGGCCCGACGCTGCCAGCGGGACGCTCACGGTTCAGAACCTGGAGCCGGGAGATGCAGGCTGGTATTTCTGTGCTGTGAGTCAACACAGTGACGCACAAACTCCTGAGAGCTGAACCAAAAACCTGAGCACACAACTTTTACCACACAATATTTCTATCTGGTGTGCTGTGGAAGGAGGGGAGGGGAGGGGCGGGGGAGGGGGTCCTCCACCGCCATCACAGTCATGATACAATGAGACTCCCACCTGTGACGCCTCATATCAAACACACACACACACAGAACACAGCAATGATCCCAGCTGGTGCGATCAAACTCTGGGCAGCTCTGCTCTCTGGTGTAGCTACTGCGAGGCTCATGTCGAGTTGCATGCTGGGAAGTCACACACCCTCCTGGGAAATGACATGTTGTGCACGTTTGACTCTGCATGTTTGCCATTTTAAGGACCTGAACGTGGTCGTCACCTTTCCTTACCCTGCAAAAGCCACGTCAGACACAGGTGTCTTCAGTCGAGTGTCTGTGAAAGTGTTGTTGCGTGCGATTGTGTCTCATATTCAGGTTCTCGTGTCTCACTGAGGGACTCTTCATGAGACTTAGACCTGAGCGTGTCAATCGTGACGTCATCGGCACTCATACTCTTCTTGTATCATCTCAATTGTCGATTATTTCACACAAAGCAAATACTGGAACGGATGATTCCAGTATTTGGAATGTGCTCTCCTTTACCGTTCGACAGGCGTCTCCCGTGGCAACAGCGTCCTCCAATCGCCACATTTCATCACTGAGATAACTGGCGAATGTTGATTAATATCTATCTATTCATTTATTGATTTCTAATGTATGGCTGTGCCAGTTTGTTTACATAATTAACAATTAAAAAAAACTACATATTGCGTGTGAAACAATCTAAATGTACTTTAAAAAACAGTTCAGTAATGCATTAGGGGAGACATCATCTTCACTCATATTAAATTGTTATCATTTTTTCAGCCGTTTTGAAAGGGTGACAGTAAAGTTTGACCAGCATTTATTGCATTTTTTGAAAAAAAAAAAAACCCCAACAGGTTTTGGGATGAAAATAGTGTTATTCATAATTTCATTTTACATATGTAATGAAAACAAATGGAGATAAATGTCTCTCGTGCTGTTTGTATAGGATTCGAAAATATATATTTCAACAAATTTTTATGTCACACTGTAGGAAAAATGTTATGGGGCAGTTCAATAAAAATGTTCAATAAAACGGTGAAAGAACTGATAAAGTTAGTGACCCCTTATATTCGCTCAAATATCAGATTTCATACAATATTTATTTTTTCTTCAAAAATGGTGTTTAAAAAAGATTTTTTTACAGTGTATTTCTTACTAAATATTGTATGTTAAATATCAGGTTTCACACAACAAAGGATATATATTTTTTCTTCAAAAATTGTGTTTTACTGAAAATGATTTTTTTTTTAAATGCCTATTTCTAACTATATATTCTATGTCAAATCAAAGAAACTCATGACTGAGTCCCAGTGATGTGCAGCAGGGGGCGCTCTACTAGCATTTCTGCTCCCGTCTGGACTCTTCCCGACAACGTGATGTTTTACAGTGCAGCTCGCAGGACCACGTCCCAAAACTGCAACAACCGCTCACCTGCAGCTGCTCCTGTCTCTGACTACATGAGACGGAGCAGACATGGAGACGATCATGGGCCACCAGCCAGGCTTCACACTGTCGGTCTTTCTGCTGTGGACGGCAGGTATTTACGATGAAAAATCAAACAGAGCCTCTTGTTTCTGACCTCGGTTTTGATGCGATGCCAGAGGATCGGCAGAACGACTCTCACTGAGGTGTTTGACGTGACAGGTGCAGGTCTGATCGATGGGAGCATTGTCACTCAGACCTCCATCCTGTGGAAGGAGCGAGGTGCCAGTGCAACAATGGAGTGCAGCCACACGAAGGGTCCTGAGTACAACCAGATGTACTGGTTCAGACAGCTGCCGGGAGAAGCCATGAAACTAATCGTGTTCACCTCAAGCGTCAGCAAAGATCACGACTTTGGGGGCTCCAGCAAGGAGAAGTTCTCAGCGACCAAGCCGACCCCTCAGAACGGCACCTTCACAGTGAAGGATGTGCAGCCGCAGGATAAAGGCTTGTATTTCTGTGCCGTTAGTCAGCACAGTGGTGCACAAAGGCTCTGCAGCTGCACAAGAACGCCTGAATCCGGCACCAGCATGGTGACACCATGAACTGTAGGGGGACCCCCGGGACCACAGCGGCTTTCACTGTGAATCGTCGGACGACGTCACACCCTCCATGAAACACCCAGCCGGAAGCTTCTACAGCTCCACATTAACACTGAGAACATGGAGAGGATCGAACATGGCCTCCTGCCCCTGTTGGCGCTTCTTCTCTTGTTAGAAGGTGAGATCCACTTCATTTATGTCAGAAAGAAGACAATTCTGTGGTTTTTATGTGAGTAAAACCTGTACAAGAGTTGCCTTTTTGTTGCTGTTCCAGGTCTGACCGAGGGCAGTGATGTCACTCAGACCTCCATGCTGTGGACAAACAAAGGTGGCAGTGCAACAATGGAGTGCAGCCACACGAAGGGTCTTGGCTACCCCCAGATGTACTGGCTCAGACAGCTGCCGGGAGAAGCCATGAAACAAATAGTCTTCACTCGTCCAAACAGCAAACCCGAGTTTGAGCCCGACTTCACAGATCAGAGGTTCTCAGCCACGAAGCCCGACGCTGCCAGCGGGACGTTGGCCATGGAGAACCTGGAGCCGGGAGATGCAGGCTGGTATTTCTGTGCTGTGAGTGAACACAGTGATGCACAAACTCCTGAGAGCTGAACAAAAAACCCGAGCGCACAACTTTTACCACACAATATTTCTATCTGGTGGGCTGAGGAGGGAGTGGAGGGAAGGGGAGGGGCGGGGGAGGGGGTCCTCCACCGCCATCACGCCATCACAGTCACGATACAATGAGACTCCCACCTGTGACGCCTCATATCAAACACACACACACACACACACACAGAGAACACAGCAATGATCCCAGCTGGTGCG
>CAAKHG010049485.1:0-10363 GCA_901007715.1 Dactylopterus volitans | reverse complement strand
TCTTCTTTTTTTTTCGCGTCACCGTTGCCGCTCTCTGGCCTCGGCCGTTTTTATCAGCTCGCAGCCAATCTCCTCACACACGCGGGTGAAACGTGAGCTTTATATTTAATTAAACGAAGCTTCCCTTTTGTCCAGATAACCGGATGATCCCGCTCACCAACTATGGAATCCCGTGGTGAGTTCAGGAACGGCAGCTGCTGTCTCGTAACTCGTAGCACCGCGTGAGCAAAACACACCGCTGACCTCTAACCCGCCCCCCCACCTCCCATCTCAGCATGTCGATGGGCTTCCTGGTGGAGGACGCGGCGCCCATCGTGTGGAGGGGCCTGATGGTGATGTCGGCCATCGAGAGACTGCTCAGACAGGTGACGTAGCAACGGGGAGCCGCCAGGCATGTGATGAACACACGTGAACCTCCTGCTGTCAGTCATGAAGCCACGCCCCCTTTTTATACAGCATCAAATAACTCATTAGAACCAAACGTACCAGAAAAATGAACACTTGAACAAACATCTGCGTGTGAGAGGACTTTGATAATATTTGATAATAATAACACTTATTGACTTGTTGTTATTATACATTATGTTTTAAATGCAACAGTCAGACAGGATTTGCAGGATAAAATTCTGGATGTAAAATAGAGCAGCTCACAAAGTCAATACAAGGCATCAAACATGAGTAGAAGGTTTCAGAAGATGAGTTTTGATTTGGGATTTGAAAGTGGATGGTAAGAATCAGCGTGTGTGTGTGTGTGTGTGTGTGCGCGTGTGTGTGTGTGCGCGGGGAGGTGGATTGGGGCTCGCTGGACTATCTGGTCGTCGACATGCCGCCCGGGACTGGAGACGTCCAGCTCTCAATCAGCCAGAACATTCCAGTGGCAGGTAAATCTCTTACACGTGCGCACGCACACACACACGCACACACACGCACACACACACACACACACACACTGTCCTCTGGACAGTCACCCAAACCTCAAATCTCATGTGCAGCCTTCAACGTGCTGCAGGCAGCGAAAAAATGTCGTCTCCTGCACAAGAACCTCCTCACATTCTCCAGCATTCAGTCGCTGAAATTGCCTGAGCTTGTAAACCTGGACCAGGATGTTGTCTCGTTTGTGTGTGTGTGTGCGTGTGTGTGTGTGCGTGTGTGTGTGTGTGCGCGTGCTCAGGCGCAGTGATCGTGTCCACGCCGCAGGACATCGCGCTGCTGGACGCCCGCAGAGGAGCCGAGATGTTCAAGAAAGTCCATGTGCCGGTAAGCTCCTGAGAAGCTTCCCAGATATTTAGGCGTCAATGCTCCATCAAACACGTCTGTTTCACTTCCCGTTCAGAGAGTGCTGGAACACCTGAAGCCACACCCCCGCCCCTTTTTTTTTAGCATCAAATATCATTAAAGCCAAACTTAAAAAAAAGAACACTTGTGCAAACATCAGTGTGATAAAAAACTACCTGAAATAACAGAAACCATCTTTGAAGGGAAAAAAATGATATGAAGTTGATTTCTTAGTTTGGTCTAAGTCCCGCCCACTAACATGGAGGAGGCGGGGTTTATCAGCTATACTGAAACCACCCACCAGGGGGAGACGGAGCTCTTTTGTCTAGTTAATGCTGCATGCAGAAACCGTGCGTGTCAGCGCCATGTTACAGGTCCAGAAGACCAGAAGTGAGACAGTAGATGGTGACGATGGTGAGGTGTGTTTGCTCTGCAGGTTCTCGGTCTGGTGCAGAACATGAGCGTCTTCCAGTGCCCCAACTGCCAGCATCAGACCCACATCTTCGGCGCCGACGGCGCCCGCCACCTGGCCGACACGCTGGGGGTGAAGCTGCTGGGTGAGGCCAGCAGACGTCTGCGTCTGTGTCCGTTTGCGCGCTCGCGGCCGCCTGCGTGTCGCGTCTAACGAGGGCGTCTCCGCAGGTGACGTCCCGCTTCACCTCAGCATCAGGGAGACGTCGGACGTGGGACGGCCGGTGGTGGTCTCCTCCCCCGACAGCCCCGAGGTGCCCGCGCCGCGCCGCTCGGCTCCCGATACCGACGCTCCAATTTTAATGTTGTTACGAACCGCACTCACACGTCACCAGTAAAGTAGTATGTGCTATTCTGTGTGTGTGTGTGTGTGTGTGTGTGCGTGTGTGTGTGTGTGCGCGTGTGTGCGCGCTCTCCAGGCTGAGGCATACAAGAAGGTGGCGTCCGGCGTGGTCCAGAGACTCAAGGAGGTCAGCACCTAACAGCTCCAGCAGGACGTCAGCTGCTTCACACTCGTGACACGTAAAGCACAAACACGTCAACAAACACGTCAAAAAAACACAAACACAAATGTGAAAATACAAACACGTCAACACAAACGTGAAGATACAAACATGTCAACAAACATGTCAACAAACTGACATAAAGCGTGACCCTCTGTCGCCGTGGTGACGCGCGGTAGCTCTGTTACCCGCTGTTAGCTGAAGGCAACAGTCTGACTGATCAGCAGTTACTTGATGATATTTATTAAAACATGTGAAAGTCTTGCTTGTTGTTGTTGTTGTTTTAATTAAACTTTGGCCACTGATTCAGTGGAGAAAGACTTCATTACCCAGAGTTCCAGAGCGGCGGCGACGGGTGAGGTTATAATTGACGCTGGAAACGCTCTTTACTTTTAATAACGACTTTTAATATTTGAGCCGTCTTGTCACTGCGGGACGTTTGTCTAAGTGTGAGAGGCGAACATGCAGCAGCAGGAACACAAACTCATTCATTTGCTCAGCTGGACTTCAAAATGCTGTGGTGTGTGTGTGTGTGTGTGTGTGTGTGTGTGTGCGTGTGTGCATGCGTGAGTGTGTGTGTGTGTGTGTGCGCGCGCGCGTCTGTGCTCAGTTGACAGTAGAAATGTGTTTTCGTCTGGATGATGGCATAAGAAGGAGAACGGCGACGCCTGCGTGAGCGTTCGGTGCTGGGAGACAGCGCGGTCTCATGAGCGAGCAGCAGAGGGCGCCGAGTGCAGGTCCGATCCAGACCTGCTGGGTTTGTGTCTCCCTGAGAGGAAGATTATCCAAGACAAGAATGAATCAGGTCAAATAACATGAGTGAATCTTTCCTGAGCGTCACAGCAGGGAACCTTACAAACATGGAGGAGCGTAGAAATGTGAAATACGATCATAAATCAGATCTTCTTGTGTTGACGCCTGATTGAGACCCTGCCGCGCCGTTTCCTCTCCGCTGTAAATAAAGTTTTGTATGAATGAAGTTGAGGTGAGAGTTCAGAGCTCGAGAGATTTAACCAAAAGAAGAAAACCAGGCGAGCTAAAGGCCGTTTGACCCCCGAATGGGGGCAGGTGTGGGGAAGCACCGCCCCCCTTTACCGGCCTCGCAAGAGAGCAGGAAGGTCATGTGACCCGGCGCTCGGCGAGCCCCGCTGTCGTCACCCGCCTGGGAGCGTTCTGATGAGTCGTGTGACTGTGTGATGTCATCACGCTGAGACGTGGGGTGTGTTTCTCTCTCCGTCGTGAGCTGTCTCTGTGTGTGTGTGTGTCTCCATGCAAACGCCCAAACATGGATGACGTCACCGTCTCGTCTCACTGAGCATGAACATAAAGATCTTCATTGATTCCAAAATAAAAGACAGAAATATTCCATTGACCAAAGCGTTTCTTTGAGGAGTCCCGTTTTTAGCTCCGCTGCGTCTGGCTGGATATTAAAGCTCCTTGAGCTGCTTCTGCAGGAGCCCACTGGTTCCTCAGTGGACGCCAATAAAGAACCGCACCTGCTCCTCCACAGAACGTGAGGCTGGGAGTCAAAAGCGAGAAGCAGCGCCGGCGTTCCTGGAGCGCCCCGAGCAGCAGAGTGGGTGAGGGGGGCGGGGGGGGGGGGGGCAACGTCTGTCCAGATGTCCTCAAGTCCACTTCTGGCCTCTTCAAAAATGTAACCACAAAAAGCCCCTGGTCCTGAGCGGCGGTGAGACTCTGCTGCCGGTGAGTCACCGCCGCCGTCGCCCATCTCTGAGGGCATCAATTATACAACACTCGCATCCATTACGGAGCCCAGTTGTGAGGAACTTTCTTTCCTCCTCGCAGCCGGTGACGTGACGGCGGCGCCGGCGCGGCTCAGAGCTCGCCGACCGGTTTGAGGGCTGCTGGTTCGATGGTCACGTAAGCAGGAGGTTGGACCTGATGAGCAGGTTGTCATGGCGACCATCACCGTCTGTTTGGGAATCCTACATGAGGGTGAAGAGGACGCGTAACACTAACTTTCTATGCCCGTTATTGGCTGTTTCAGATCGTAAGAGTGGGTTTCCTTGAGGTGGGCGGGGCTTCATTTCCACAGCTCCTTTTCCCGACCACCTCAGTTAACTGCAGAGACCCAAAAAACCATCACTCGCGCTGGCGTGGAGGTGGCGTTTGGCCTGGTTCAGTCACACGGGCCTCATTCATCCCTCAGGGGTCCAGTCCCGCCCTGCGGCCCGGTCGGGTGTCCCGCGGCGTTCGTCCCGCGGCGTTCGTCCCGCGGCGTTCGTCCCGCGGTTGAGTCTCGGGCGCCGTCGGCTGGCGGGACGTTTGAGCGTCTCATCCATCGATGCTACATCGCCGGCATCGGCAGTTTAGACATGTTTTTAATGCGAGCATCGATCCTGGAGCAGCAGCGCTGTGATCAATGTTTCAAAATTGATCATTACATCACAAGTTCACTGACCCCCCCGTCGCCATGGTAACAGTGACACCCGCATGCTTAGGGTTAAGGTATTGTTGGGTTTCGTCCTGTCGTCCGCCTCCTCGTTCCTTTCTCCCCCGTCTGCAGGTCGACTGAATTAATGTAGGGAATCAAACATGAAAGGCCCCGCCCATCCAATTTCCCATGATGCTTTGTGCTCCACCGGTTTGACACCAAACAATGATAGTGACTGTTCCCTGTCGGATGATGGAGCCTCCCTTTGTCTTGTTAAAGGTCTGTGTGTGTGTGTGTGTGTGTGTGTGTGTGTGTGTGTGTGTGTGTGTGAGTGAGTGAGTGAGTGAGTGTGTTCATGGATTTGAGTGTGTCAGTGTGTGTGCATGTGTTGGGGTTAATAAGCTCCATGGTTCGCCTGAGCCACTCAAGCCTCAGGACAGACGTGTGTGTTTGTGTGTGTGTGTGTGTGTGTGTGTGTGTGTGTGTGTGTGTGTGTGTGTGTGTGTGTGTGTGTGTGTGTGTGTGTGTGTGTGTGTGTGTGTGTGTGTGTGTGTGGTAGCTACGCGTGACTGCAGGTGTACCTGACCGAACCGGGTTTGAACTTGTGACATGAGCGGTGTCTGGTACCACGTGGGCGCGGCGTCCCGCTGGGAGGCCCCGCCCCCGAGCAGAATAAAGAACAAGTACACTTGAATGTGCGTGTGTGTGTGTGTGTGTGTGTGTGTATGTGTGTGTGTGTGCTGAAGAGAGAGAGCGAGAGAGGGAGATGAAAGGGATGCAGACTGGCCTCAGGCTCCAATTAAAAACAGGCTGAGGTTGCTATGGCGATGTAGGTGAAATGAAGAGCCTCCCACCTCCAGCAGCGACGTCTCAGGTGGATGTTTGAGCGTTGCCGTCGCTCTGCTGCTTCTCGCCGTCTTTACCTGGCTGGTCCGTTGGATCGGAACCACGCGGGCCAGCCTTCACCCCCCACCTGCTTCAGTGAGCCTTGGCCTCCATGAGCCTGTCGCCGGTTCACCTCTTCTCCTTCCTTGGACCACTTTTGATGGTTCCTGACCACTGCAGACCAGGAACCCCCCACAAGAACTACAGTTCTGGAGATGTTCTGACCCGGTTCTCTAGACATTACAGTTTGTTCCTTGTCAAAGTGGCTCAGATCCTCACACTCACCCATTGTTACTGTTTCTAACACGTCCACTTTGAGGACTATATGTTCACTTGCTGCCTGATATATCCCACCTACTTACAGTCACCATGGTAACCAGATAATCAGGGTTACTCACTTCACCTGTCTGTGGTCATAATGTTGTGGCTGATCTTGTGTGGCCTCCAGAGAGTGAACGTTTCTCAGATCTCAAGTCTGCCAGTCCAGACTGGCAGACTTTGGAAGTTCAGACTTGGGAAGTCGCCACAAGTTCAAACTCCAGAAGTCGGCGAGTTGGCAAGTGCGCTCCTCGCGTTTGGAATAGCGGCATTCCTGCTCCTCTTCTTCTTCTGTGTGAATGGCGGCTGGTGCTAAGCGCATGAGTGTTTACGTATGTATCCGTTTATATATTCATGTATATGTTGGTTATGGACGTGTGAGGTTTATATTTTAAATGAGTCTTTCTGTGAGCGAGCGGGCGAATTAAAGATGAACGCTGGCAAACTAAGTTGGGGGAGTTTGTGGAAGTTGTGATTTAAAAAAAAAAAAACGAAATGGAGGAGAGACGTCTTGCGGTTGTTGTCGCCGCCGACGTCGCTGCTCGTTGCCAATCGTCCGTGCGTTGATCCTGATGCATTCTGGGATACGTGGCTTCCTCAAGCCGGCATCCAATCGGACTTCTAAAAGTGGGCGGACAGGGACACTTCTGGGTTTGAGGTCCGGACTTGCCGCTTGTGAATTGGAGGAGGACTCGGACTGCCGATGACGACGCTGCAAAAGTACGGGAGCCCGCAAGAGTCCATACGAGTCCACGATTTGAGAAACGGCCTGAGTCCCCACCAGAAAACCAACCAGTCGGAGGTCAGAGGTGACCCTTCCTCCAGGGAGTCTCAGTGAGGAGGTGCCACTCCGGGTTTGGATCGCCGCCCACACCGATTGTGCCGAGTCAGGAAACGACCGTTTCTACGACACGTACGAGCGACGCGGCGGCGAAGGAGCCCGACACTCCACCGACACCGGGACAAAGGGCCGATTCATGAGAGGCTTTTGTTTTGATTGTAAAGCTGTTTCCTGCTCCCACCCGCACACACACGCACACACACACACACACACTCACAAGCGCACTCTCTCTTCCCGTAGTTGCTTAATGAATCATTTTGATTCTCGGAAGCAGTTACCCAAAGAGATGGAGAACACCAGGAGTCTTCACCCCGGCACCGGACTTTTCTTTATGAGAGCAAGAAGGTCTGTGTGTGCGTGTGTGTGTGTGTGTGTGTGTGTGTGTGTGTGTGTGTGTGTGTGTGTGTGTGTGTGTGTGTGTGCGTGCGTGTGTGTGTTCAGTACAGAGCCGGTGTGGAATTACATGTGATCAACGGTTCCATCGTCACATCTTGACCTCCGCGTTAAAAACGGCGCCCCACCTGCAGGGCGACGGGCTCGTCTCCCTCTCCCTCGCCCGTCTCTCTTCCGCACCCGTCGCTCTGCGCTCTGTTTGTCCGTCTGTCTGCCGTCCAGCATCCGAGTCGTCTGGAGGTTTGTGTGTTTCGTTCCTCAGCATATAAGGATGCTTCATGCGATCGTGTCCTTCCAGATTTGTGGCAGCAGTTCCGGGCCCGTCGCTGCTCCCCTGGAACACCACTCAAAGTTTTATGGGACAGAAACGCCTCATTGGTCCCGGAAGGCTAAAACGGGGCCATGTTATAATTATTCATGCTAGCAAAAGTCACGTGAGCATAAGAAAAAATATACTTGACCCAACATTGCTCAACATGTTGGGGGCTCCGGAAAATAAGCCGAGAACAAAATGGCGAGAGCATGTGAGGTCCTGGGTCCGAGCCTGCCCCTGCGCCCGCGATGAAGTGGCCGGGTTCGCTCCATGTGAACTCGTGTTCGGACGTTCACCTCCACTTCCTGTTGTTCTGGCTGTGCGAGATTGGCCCAGATCCCAAAGCTCAGTGTGTGGAGGACCTCGAGTCTCGACTGGGAGAGTGTTAGTCGCTAGCCGGAGCGCTCTGGAAGCGGGCCGGATCTATCCCAGTATACTCTGATGGTCTGGAAAACAAGGACGGGCCCAAACGAAGCTTGAATAGGGAACCCCTCCTTCCTTGCGGGTTCCTTCCTGTGACAATGGCCGAACTCCCGACCCACACCATTGATCTCGACTATCATAACCATGAAGAAGAGGCCTCCATTGCTTCATGGATGGAGACCTACACAGCTGACGGCGCTGCTCCCTCGTCACCCCTCAACTCCGGCCAGGGGCCTTTAACTGAGCCCATCACCGCCGGACAAACACTGAAGGGTGCTGATGTGGGAACAGTGATGGAAGGTCCTGACTGGACCCTGTGGAAGGAACCCTACCCACCTACCCCCACACGAGGGAAATCTACCCACCACTTACAGTTAAATACCTGCTACACTTAGATGCAGAGGTGGGTCAAAAATGACTCTGTGTGGTTGTTTTCTTGCAATGTTTCATAATATGATGCCATTTAAGATTTTAATTTACCTTTTAAAAAATGTAGTTTTCGTATTAATACCCCAAGCTTCCATAAGTAGGTCAAAAAAATCTGTATTTTTGTGCCATTTTGTGTCATTTTTATAAAAAATAATCATTGATGTTATGCTAGTGTTGCAAAAATAAGGATGATTTCATTCTCGAGTCATTTTTTATTTCAACATTTGGAACATGTTGAGTCATTCTGAACAATAATAACTGAAAACAAAGAAAATTGATTGCGCAGAGCACAGCGACACAACAATGTTAACAAAACATAACATCAGTGGTTATTCTTCACAAAAAATCACGAAATATGGCACAAAAAACTCATCGGTTCTGATGCGGCTCATATTTCTCTTCGGGTCGACTGCGTTAAATCTGCCCAGTAGACCATGGAAGTACGTATCATCGTGTCATCGTGTCTCCTCAAAAGTGAAGCCAAAATGTCTCCGCCCCCCCCTGGTGGCTGGCTGCGGTACAGCGGGTAAACCCGCCTCCTGCATGTTCACTTTCTCCTGCATGTTACTTCCAATCTACACTTGGAAGTATCCAAACGATGACTCAGCACGGAAACCTCCGGAGTTACACCAGGCAGCCGGTCACAGGCCAAGCTCCGCCCTGCTGGGTCCCACCTGACTGGCCCTCGACAGTCTCAAACCACAAGAGCGGAGGCGGCGCCGTGTCTCTGGACGATGATGTCATCGCCCCCCCACGCGAGCGCCATGTTTGGATGTCGCCACACTTTTGACCTCCCCAGCCTCTCCATCCCCTGACCTCGCTGCACGGCGCAAACCCATAATTACACATTAGAATATGCCAAAATATTTTTTCATTGCGAAACACACACATACACACACACACACACACACACACACACACACACACACACACTTATGTTGAGAGCGCCGAAGCCTGCCAGCTGCTCTCTGCTGCAGCAAACACCCCCTGTGGAGGCTTGTTAAACCTCTGTGTGTGTGTGTGTGTGTGTGTGTGTGTGTGTGTGTGTGTGTGTGTGTGTGTGTGTGTGTCCACCCTCATACTAAGCAGATCAGGTCACCGTATCCTGATGAAAACAACCAAATCCGCCACCCTAAACGATTTGTACTCGTGTTTTCTTTGCGTCGCCGCGGGAACGGGCGAGCGATTTAAAGGCACGCAGCCGCGTCCCGGCGCTTCCCCTCGCTATCGTTAGCTTAGCGCGCGCAGGCCTCCGCGCGCCGCTGCGGGTTGAGGCCGAGCGGACCCGTCGGAGCCAAACTTTGGAGTTTCAGCGGGAGGAAATCTCCTCTCAGCGTTGCCATGGTAATCATCAGGGCGCCTGCGTGAGGAGGTAGCGGGTGTCTGGGCCGCTGTTGCTGCCGCCGCCGCCACCCCCGCCGCCACTTTTATTTTAGAGAGACTCCAGCTACACGTGAAAGGTGCAGAGGTCAGAGGTCAGCCTCTCCATCGTCACAGCCATGCATCCCTCTCAGTCTCACGCCGGAAATAACAAAGCAGCAACATGGCGGCGCGCGTTATCGCCACGGTGACGGCGCCGCTGACGGTTTAGCGGATGAAATGCGCCTTTATCTTGAATGAGACTGAAGGGTCGAGGTGGATTGTGTTTTTTTCCAAGGTTTTAATGAAAAAAATCCTCAGCGTTCCACCTTCCAGTGCTCCCACATGAATAATGAATCGGCGCCTATATAAGCTCGTTATTGAGGCTCTGAAACGTTGGGAAACATCTCCGTGAAATTGCGTCTGCTGCACCTCTCACCCTGCGTGCCAGACTTCCCACACAAGCGCGATATTGTTATTATTACACCGGCGCCGTGAATTATACAGTCGGGCGTGGCGAGGCCGACCTTTGACCCCAGATAATGAGAGCGTCTCATGCGAAGGGGAGCGGCGGCGGGCTTGTTGATATCTGGCTGTATAATTTACAGCCCCGAAGACTTTAACCTGTGAGAGCGGTCGGTCGGCGGCGTCTCCGCCTCCGGCTGCTGCGCCGGCGCGAGCGCTCGCTCCCAGCGTGGCGGCGGCGGCGGCGGCGGCGGCGGCGTCCCAGCCTGCTTTGCATATGACTGCAGGCTTCA
>CAAKHG010049484.1:0-15257 GCA_901007715.1 Dactylopterus volitans | reverse complement strand
AAAAACGAAAGAAGGTTATATTTACCACACACACGCACGCACGCACACACACACACGCGCGCGCACACAGAAACACCTCATTTCTTCTCAGTGTCACTGTGTGAATTTGTTTGTCTACCTGTGTTCAATTGCCCTCAGTTTGATTCCCTCCATCCTTCCCTGAAGTGCTGCTTAATAGCCTCTTTCCTTTCCGAGGAGATTGCATGGACATCTTGGAAGGGCCAAAAAGCCCACAGATAGACTGGTGAGGTACCGAGTCTGTGTACTTAAATTAATCTCACATCACTGTAATGAGTAAAGGAAGGGCTCAATGGTGAAATGGTGGGTGGAGAAAGACCTGCGGTGAGGAGATAAAAGAGAGCAGAGAGAGAGAGAGGGAGAGAGAGAGAGAGAGAGAGAGAAATATCTTGTGATTGCTGGAACGCTGGAAAAGATTCTTTATTTTGCCAAAAAAGAGAAAAAAACAACAACAAAATCTCAGGAGAGCGAGAGGCTGATTCTGCGTGACACTTGCAAATATCCAGGAAAACAAGGAACAACTGAGCAATATTTGGGAAAAAAAAAAAAAATGAAGAAGAAGAGTTTAACCTCATCCTCCTCATCATCATTCCGCCGGGTGTCTCCTGTCTTTCCTTCCCATTCAAGTCCACTTCCAAACGAGACCCTGTGGTGATGGAGACCGGAGGCGGTTCCTGCATCGGTGACACATAGTGAGCGTGACCCAGTTAACACACACACACACACACACACACACACACACACACACACACACACACACCCTCTCAAAGCCGTTAAAAAAAATGGCCAAATACGCAGTATGCCCTCAGGATGAATTCTTGAAATAACAACGTCATATGTAAACACCGATCAGCCATAACATTATGACCACTGCACGTTTGCCTTAATGTTTTGGCCTCTCTTATGCATTGGGGTGAGCACAATATTAGGGACGCCTCTCAGTGTAAACCAGCACGGTTTAAGAGCGTCACAAATTATTTGAATGTGTCAACGCCTCTCTCAAATACGTTGAATCGAAATTCAGCGTGACACTAAAAAAATAACTGATTGCAGGGCTGTTGCATGATGTTCTATGGTGAACATGCAGTGGTCGTAATGTTATGGCTGATTTGTGTGCGCATCGTGTTGTCATAATATGTCATAAAAATATAATAATACTCGAAAGGGCTGAACGTTGGCGTGACGCGTAGCGGCCACGTGTGCCGGGGGCCTCCAGTGCTGGTCAATAGCAAGGTATGGGCGACCGACCTGGTGCCATGAAGGCGTCTTGAGAACCTGAATCTTTTCGGCGAGTCGGCAACTCGAGGTGGAACTGGGCCGTTTTGTCGGCCGCTCATCCGAGAATGAGTTTGACACGCTGGCGCTCGGTGACGATGGCGGACCGGCGCGGCCTCCCTGCGTCTGATTGGTCCAACAAGGCACAAGAAGCTCCCGGTTTGCTGTTGGGGAAAAAACATTGTGGCACCATGACTCAAGATTAAATGAATTTAAAAAAAAAATAATATTTCATATTACCCTATGATCAAACAGACTGGACTTACCTCAATACATGATAGATAGATAGATAGATAGATAGATAGATAGATAGATAGATAGATAGATAGATAGATAGATAGATAGATAGATAGATAGATAGATAGATAGATAGATAGATAGATAGATAGATAGATAGATAGATAATGCATATTAATAATAATAACTTTATTTATAGAGCATCTTTCAAAACGAAGTCACAAAGTGCTTTACAGTAAAACAGAGTACAAATAAATATCCAGAGCCAAACAATAACAATATACAGTAATGAAACACAACAAATATCAGCAGTTAAGAAAGATCATGTGGTAAAAATGAGTTTTAAGAAAAGATTTAAAAGATGACACCGAGTTTGCCTGCCTGAAATCTCCAGGCAGGGAGGCCCACAGCTGAGGGGCCCGAACAGCAAAGGCCCGGTCTCCTCTTGTTACAAGATGTGATGTAGGCACCTTCAGTAGGGCCCCGATGGAGGATCTCAGGCAGCAGTCGGGCTCATAGGGAACCAAAAGTTCACAGATATATGCAGGTGCCTGACCATTCGAAGCTTTAAAAACAAGCAGTAGAATCTTAAAATCAATTCTAAAACACACTGGTAACCAGTGAAGGGCAGCGAGGACTGGTGGAACGTGATCTCTTCTCCTCGCACCTGTTAAAAACCTGACCTGCGGCGTTTTGAACCAGCTGCAACCTTCGGCTATCACGTCTGCTGAGGCCAGAATAAAGAGCGTCGCAGCAGTCCAGCCTGGAACCGATAAACGCATTGGAGAACCTTCTCTAAGTCTGCTGATGAGAGAAAAGGCCCGATCTTAGACAGCCGTCTAAGTTGGGCAAAATAGGATTGTAGAACTTTGGTCACTTGGGCATCAAAAGACAGGACAGAGTCAAAAATAACATCCAGGTTGCCGGCGCCAGTACGGATGTCGTCAGATAGAGCACCTAAACCGGAGAAAAGGTTGTTAATTCTACGAGTGCTGGGGCCTGGGGGGGTGATATGATGATGATATTGTATATACCTTCTACATACTGTGCATGACTAACTATTTATTTATATTGTTGATTCCAATTTGGGACCATTATTATCTTTACGACCTCTCTTACTTATCTTTAGCATCCGTGTCAAAAGTAATTTCCCACCGGGGATCAAGAGAGTGTTTTTGACTCTGATTTCAGAATCAGCACAGAGGAACATGGTGAATATTCATATGAAACCAAATATCCGTCACATGATGGATGGCTGGAAAGATGGAGCGGGACTTTCCGCGTCGCGCCTTTGGAGAAGGCAATCTGATGCATCTTAATAAATAGGTGCGTGTGTGTGTGTGTGTGTGTGAGGGTGTGTGTGTGCACAGATGATAATGTAATACATCATTTACTGTTAATCAGTGGATTCACTTTTGAGCTCAAGGTTTTTTGTGTGTGTGTGTGTGTGCATGCGTATGGGCGGGTTTGTGCACGTCTGTGTGTGTGCGTGTGTGCGTGTGTGTGTGTGTGTGAGAGCGGTGTTTGTGCAGCTCCTCCACCTCCCGCTACCCCTCATCGACCTCCTCCAGCCAAAGTATTACACTGCAAGGCCACAGCTGCCTTTCATTCAGAGGAAAGAAAAGAACCACCTCTCCTCCCCTCATCACTTGCTTCCTCGTCCATTTCCCCACCTAAACACACACACACACACACACGCGCGCGCACACACACACACACACACACAAAGTAGGAACCCAGCTGTCTCAAATCGTGCAGAATTCCAAAACCTCTCGCTGAAATCCTCATCTCTTCCCCCCATTTTTTTTTTTTGTTGTTGTTGTTGTTGCGCTCTTCTCTTGGGCCTCATCCACACGTAGATTCTATGATGTAACGTATTTAACTCGCGCATCTTTTTAAATAAAAATGTGAACAATTTTTTTTTTTTTTTTGCTAAATGAAAGGCATGTAAAAAGTCCCATTGTGCTGAGTGGAGGCAGTCAAGCTCTTGTGTCCATAGTGCTTAACCACTGGACCGATGGCAAACCACACAGTAATCACCTTACAGTCTTCCCGGCGTTCCTGGGAGAAAGAAGGTCTGCTCGCCACAGGGAAGCTCCTCTCAGCTAATCCTCCCGCACATCTCTCGCCTTCTTCCCCCCCCTTCCCTCCTCTCTCTCTTCCAGCTTGTTCCCAATATCTGCCGCGCTGATCGTCGAGGAGAACCTCGCTTCGTTCGCCTCCGCCTCAACCAAACTTGATCTCCCGCCGCCGCCGCCGGGTCTTGTTTGAGCTGCGATTCCCGCCGGTTTCCCCCCTTCGTTTTGTCCGCCGTCCCGGCAACCTGGATGAACTGAGGGTGGTTCTCCAGAGCGGCGGGGAGGACGAGTTCTGAGCTCGGATTGCCGCTCCATCGATCAACTTCCAGAGGACACCAGTAACCGCAGAAATGACTTTGTGTGGAGGGAGAAGGGCCCTGGAAAAGCCCTTCCAGCCGCCGGGAGAAGACAGACAAAACGCCGGCGCCTTGGCTGTCGGAGGTTAAAGCAACGACAGAGACGGGTACGTTATGGTGGGCAAAGCGGGAGTATGAGCTGTTTGCAAATGCTACGAAATGAAGCAAAACCCGGCCGGCGGCGAATCGTCCCCAAACTTTTTGGAGCGCGCGCCTTTTTGAAAAAATTTGATAGCTTTCCACTGATCTCCATAAAAAAAAAAAAAACGGTGTCGGTATTTTTCCAAGTTATCCTGCTGGCAGACGCCCGACCTCCGCCAACGCACTCAGAAAACAATGCAAGCTTTTTTTTATTTTATTTTTTTTCAAATAAAGTTTCACAGGGGAGCTGTGGCACTTTTTTTTTCTTCTTTTTTTTTGTTTTTCTTAAAGAAGAATATAAGCAAAAAGAAAAGAGGCAACCCAAGACTGGATCCGATGTCAGCGTGAGTAACAGAAAACAAGACTTTTGCTGGAGGCGTAAATCATTTCACTGGGAAAAAGAGAAATCAACCGCAGCATTCGCGCTTCAAAAGCGACGCTTATTAATGTCGGCGCTTCGGTAAATTGTTTAGTTTAGTCCACCCTAACCCCTCCTCCCAGAAAAACAAAACAAAACAAGACAAAAAAAAAAAAAACATGTAGAAAAGATGGCTACTGTTGCGAAAGCCTCCCAGTCAGGCGCCGTTTTTTTGGCCCCGCCCTCCTCACCGCTCTGGACCACGTGTGCGTCGCATCCACGTCCGCGTGAAGTCATGTGCGCGAAGCTAGCACGCCGCGCACGTTACCGTTCACACGTGATGAACAGAAATAGTTGATCGCGCAAGCTAGAAAACAAAACAAAACACGTCAGCTAAATTTATCAGAAGGATTCCCGGTGATCTGCGTGCCTTTGCGTCGCCACGGCAACCCAAAGGAAAACGCATTCAGATCAGGCGACGACGTAGGATCAGCAGACCCAAGCACGATGGAGGCGGAGCTTGCGGAAAATGACATAAACAACCACGCGTTTGACTTCGAAAAACATGGACGGGTGAAAGGAAGCGGGGGGGGGGACCAATCGGTGTTCTTCGGGCACGTAGCCCCCGCAAGAATGCTGGGAAATCTGAAAAAAGGTGTGTGGGGGGAGGGGGGGGGCAACGTCAGTGGAAAAGAAGCGCCGAGGTTTTTGGGAAATCCCGGGAGAGCGCAAGGAAAGAAGGGACTTTCAAGATGAAATGCGACCTCACTGCGACGCTAACATTAATATGAGGGATTAAAGACCACCCCCCACTACCTGCTGCGGGGGTGGGGTGGGGGTCTCCTGTGGAGGCTGTTTAGTGGCCCCAAAAACTGTCACAAAAAGGAATAGTTCAGCAATGCAGCTTCCCTTGAGCGTCCCCATCTGTTTGTCCATCTATCTGAGCTCCTTGAGGGTTTGTTTTTTTTCTTCTTTGATGATATTCTGTGATTTTCATTCATGGATTTAAAAAAAAAAACAACAACAAATAAAACAACAACAACCAAAAAAAACAAAAAAAAAACATCTTGAGGCTTCCAACTTCTGAGAAAACAGAGACACAGATAAATGGATCAGCTGGCGCCTGGTGGAGTCAGACACTGCTGGTGGGTTGCTTTTTTTTTGGATGGCGGCAGCACAATAGTTGCGGGCGTTTCATGTGTGTGTACCTGTTGTATTCATCCCCGCCACCACCCTCCCAACCACCACCTCCACCAAAAAACGCCCCCCCTCCGCCGCCGCCGCCGCTCCTCATCCTCCGTCTGTCTGTTCTGTGGCCAGAGGAGCCGAGTGGGCAACAATGCTGCCAGCTGTGGCCACAAGCTGTGAGCAAAAGCCATTCATTTACCGGGAGTTTTTGTTCCGCCGGAGAAGTGAAGTGGGAAGTTATTTCTTTGAAGAAGCCCCCCTTCTGAAGATTTGCTGATCAAAAAAAGGGTTCTGTAAATTGCTGGAAGTGCATGTGTGTGTGTGTGTGTGTGCGCGCGCCCGCGCCCGCGTGTGTTTTTCATCTCCATCAACAATCGATGATAAAAGTTTTAAAACACACACACACACACACAAAAAAAAGAGAGCCGGCCAGAGGGCCCCACTACGAGGCATTTAAGAGTGTTTTTATATAGCCCAGGGTGAAGGTGGTGTGTTTACGCCGGCGGTATTGAGGGCGATTCATCGATGTTTGACACTGAGGGAAAAAAAAAAAAAAAGTGTCTTAATAAATAATGGAACGTTTGAGCGATCCCGTCAAAAGAAAGTGACCCAAAATGTGCGGCGTGTTCCACGAGTCAGACGGAGCCGGTCCAGCCGGCCGATATTTGTTTGCCCTCCGTACAGAATTTCTCCCACGATTCATAAATGGCACATAGATTCTTAAACCTTTGCCCTTTTTGGAGCGTTCTTAAATCTGTTCTTATGTGTTCTTGTGCCTAATTTTACTCCCTTGTATCTTCTCTCAAAGTTATTGAACCAAACTGATCTCAAGTTAACTGAATTAACCTGAATTGAGTTGAATAATGATATGTCTGTGGTTCTATGGCAACCGTGTAACACACACACACACACACACGCACACACGCACACACACACACACTTTGGAGGCAGCGGCACCAAGCTCTCAAAAGTATCTTGTCGAGATAATGGGTTTAATCAGACCTGTTTACTGTCGCCTACATTTTTAAAAAGGTTTATTGAAACGTCTCTTTTTTTTTTCTTTCTTTCTTTCTGACAAAATACCTGAAGGTGGAAAAATAAAAAATAAAAAAAAGACTGAGCGTGAGATCAAAACGCCTCCCGTAACTGGATGCTGCAGACGGATCAGAGCTGAGCCTCTTCATCACTCCGCATTCACTCATTGTCATAAACCGCATCGCGTCGCACAAACGCGCATCCGCAGTGTCACGTTCGGCGGCATCATGCGGCTATTAATTATTCCATCTAATTGAGGTGCGGAGGTCTCTTGAGAGCGCGGAGAAAGGGAGAGTCTGCCGCCGACCCCGCCGCCGCCTCAAGGTCACCGCTGCTCACGGCGTAAAATAAAAACATTAATTCGACTGATATAATTAGTCCTCGCTGCCGGTCCTCGTCCGAGGCGGCCCGAGCCTCAGTGAAAGCTTTTGAATTGTTAACCACCCCGATAGCAAACCTTTGAAAGCTGCGTATTTATGACACAGCGACGTTAAAAAAAAAAAAAGTTACAAAAAAAAAAAAAGAAAAAAGAAAAAACGCGTAATAGCGATGAAATAAAGTCATGGAAACTGGTTGCGTTTGAGGACAGCCTGGGAGTTCTGTAATTTGGCTCGTCGTCTCTCTCTCTTTCTCCCTCTTCCTCTCTCAGATGGGCCTGAACATCACAGCGCCCGAACAGCAACAGCTGGGAAATATCACTCGGGCTTTTTGACGGAGCTTAAAAGGGGGAAAAGCGGAGATCCGCGAGCGTCTGAATATCAAACGGCGGGAACGTCGGCGTCTCTGCGGCCTCCCCGGCTGCTCGGCGGGTAAACACGGGGAGCCGGAGGGGGAGCTGAGGAGGAACCTCCAGCAAGGTGGAGCGAGAGGAGCGGCCGCGGGTCGAGCGGGCTGGAAGTTCGGAGGTCACTCGCGGGGGCCTCAGCTGAGTCGCTTTCTTGCTGGGTGTCATAGCAACGAAAGACAGAGCCGTGGTGATAGAAAATAGAGCATTTTAAAAACGAGCGAAAATGGCCTTTTCATTTTAAGAGTAACTTTACCGAAAGGCCCAACGGTCCATTTTTTGCATCCCTAAAACCTCACAAACCAAAACAACACACACACACACACACACACACACACGCCTGCACCAAAACCCCACCACCTAACCTGCGTCCATCCAATTCCGTCGCAGTTCCCTCCGGAGTTCAGGAAAGATGGCGATTTTTGTTCCCCTTTGCAGCCGCGGGAGAGAAGAGGAGGACGAGCGGGAGTGTGAGGGGAAACGTTTTGCTGAGTGTTGCCGCGCGTGCGTGTGTGTGCGCGTGCGTGTTGTTGTTGTGATGTAACAGCGATGTGATTTAAAGGCTGGGAAGCGGAGATAAAGCAGAATGTTCCGGATAGGAATGCGCGGCTGGCCGAAGCTCGGCTGCGGCCGAAGCCAAAGACGGGAGACGCCTGCGGATGACGGAGCCGCAAGGAGTCCGCTAATGTGCTGCAACACCAACGCGCTGCCTTTTTAATTTTTTTTTGGGGGGGGTGGGGGTTGCTTTTTTTTGTTCTCGCGTGCGTTCCGAAGGGCCCCCGGCGGCCGGGACGAGCCCTCGCACGCGCGCTTCCGTGCGCTCGTGTCAAAAGGTTTCCCCGCTGGCGGACTCGTTTCCTCACATTTATTCCCGCCTCTTTGCTTGCACACCGTGTGTGCACGTGTGTGCGTGTGCGCGCGCGCGCGTGTGTGTGGCCGCAGCGGCGGACGTGTGTTCAGACAGGTAATAGCCACAAGGCTGTGCTCTGTGCCTTCAGCTATCTGTGTGTCGGATCAGTCTGAGGACCACACTGGACCTTTGTTGTACTTTTGTGGGGGGGGGTGGTTCCTCTGAAAAGGAGCCTAATCTGGTGTGTGTGTGTGTGAGTGTGTAGAGATGGGTGTGTATGTATGTGTGTGTGTGTGTGTGTGTGGAGGGGGGTGATGAATGACACGAGGCTCTGGGTTTGTTTAAACGGCAACGCGCGCATCCGTTAAACCCTTCCCGAGGGGAGAGACGGACCCGATCACCGAATCAAAGCCCGGCATTCCAAATAAATATAGAAAATGCACGTTTACGTGCCGGCCGGCTTCCTGGCCGCGACCCGAAAAGTACGCGGCCCGCCGGAGCGCCACGGCCCGCCTCTGCGTGGTGTCCTCGCCGAGCACCTCATCAATCATTCAGATCCTCATGCGGAGAAGATCCGAAGTGACACTTTCTGCTGCTCTTTTGAGGACTTCTCAATCATTCATGGTTTTTACGAATGCCGGCGACTTTTCGAGGGGAGTTCGGCTTCACTTCTCCCGAGTCGGGAGCGCCGTCCCACCTGATCATCCAGCCGCAGTCGTCTGGAATCTATGCCGCGCGCGCCGACCTCCACTTCTTCTTCTTTCGTCCGGAGGTTTGGCGGCTTCATCGGTGCCAGTTCACCGCGGCCGGCTGCAGCTGCTCCTCCAGCCGTCAGTCCCGAGTTCTCGTGGTTGGCTCCTCGGGATGAGATGGCCTGCAAGCGACCTGGTGTGGACTAAAGAACTCAGGAGGCCTACACCCGTGCCCCACCCAGTGACATCATCCTGACACACCTTCTACCTCCTGGGTATCATCATCATCATCTTCATCGTCGTCGCCATCAGCGTCCAGGCTCTGAAGCTGCTGTACTTCCTGAGGTTCGAGCCGGCCTGGTGAACTTCAGCATCTCCCATCACTCCACCACTATCTGGAATTCCCCCTCCTCCCCCAGGTTCTCCAGGACTCTACCGCCACTTACACACACTCCCATCTCTCTCTCTCTCTCTCACACACACACACACAAACACACACAGTGTTATTTGTCATCTCACAAACATCCCCGACAGATCCATCACATCGAGTTTCACTGTTTAAAGCGTCAACATTTGCACATTCCCGGCTGACCTTTTTTTTTTTTTTTTTTTGGCGTCTTCCCCACCGCCTCCAATCAAAACTTCACAATACGATTTTCATAAAGATGATTCTGTGAATGTATGATCAGGAGAATTTGGCAAGGATTTACTCTCCCACACGCAGACGCGCGCTCCGGGTTTGTGCATTTTCATCGGTGGGCTCCACAACTCCTTTGCACGTACGACGTTGCCAATAAAGTTGCAACAATCTTGTTTCCAGACACATTCCTCTCTTTATTCCCTATTATTACGCAGCGGTAATCCACCTTTTGACCAGACTGATCAATAAAGTTTTGAGAAGACACACACTTCTCACATTGTCGCAACCGTTTCATGAGGTCAAAAATATGGCTGAAAATCTATTCATGATGAATATGTTTGGATCTTCTATGTGATTGCTACAGCTTGTGCCACGTTAATATACATATTCCCACTGTGCCACACCATAACCAGCGTTTTTCCCTGCGTTTCTGTCGGCGGGTGAGTCGCTCCTTCGCTGAATTAGCCTGCCACCTTCTGGGCAAACCGCGGATTTGATCCTGGCCTGACGGGAGGATGCTCCGTCGGGTCACGCTCAGCCCCGACCGGGCAAACGCGCCGTCCCCGCAGACACCGACGCATCAGAGCCAGGCGAGCGGCCTGACCGCCATTCCTGATTCAACTGTTCGATCATACGCCGCGCGCGGCTGGAGATGATCCTCCAGTGCCAACAGCCCCAGCGTCAGATTTCCCAGGGACGAGCTTGAAACGCGGAGGATTCGGATCTCACCGGGAAAATCAAAAGTGCTGATGTTGTGCGACGGCCGCACTCGCGTCGGTCTCATTAACATGTCGGCGCCGTCGTTGGGCCGCACTCAAGGCCTCGGATCGTGCGTAAGCTGGGAGCATGCCGCCCTCTGCTGGTCACCAGGCAGACTCACATCATGAGGCAGGCGTGTGCGACAGGCTGCACTCGAGTCAAGCGCGGGTGGGTGTGTGTGTGTGTGTGTGTTGCTGATTCGCTGAGGCGGTCTCGGACGCGTGTAGCACAACGTCGCATAAAAACTTACTCGATATCGATTTAAAATCATGATTATTACAAACTCGGGAAAAGACGTCGGGTCCAAACACATATTTCACATAAACAGAATAACATTTGTGGCAGATCCGAGCAGATGATTTATTTCTAACCTAATTTTAGGACAAAGATGTTTATAACGACGTCTGTTAACCTTAATAAATGTTTGAGCGGCATGTAGTATTAGTATAGTTGATATTGGTGTTAAATATTTACTTTTTGGACGTTATTTATTTTCAGCATGTCTACATGTGATGTATATGATTGCTACTTTTTGTTTTTTCTTTTGGTTTGTGCATTTGTCCTTTTAGTGTTCGATGATGATTTTCTCCTTATTTGGTCTTTTTTTTTTACAAACTAAAAAAAAAAAAAAACTACTGATAAAAAAAAATATTTAAGTAAAATTTATACGCTGCAATAATGTTATCGCAAGCACAAAAATAGCAGCATTTTAGCACGCGCTGCATGTAAAACTGATGACCTGCTTTGGTAGATGTCGGAGATTGCAGTTTTTTTTGTTTGTTTTTTAATGTTTCTCGATAACCTTTTGACCTCCTATATAACAGCTAATATTTCATCACAGCCGATTTCATTACTCCCTTTTAACATATTGAAGTATTTGCATAAACAGGCTCCAAACCAGCACACAGTTCTCACAGGTAAAGACAAAACAACTTTGAAATGCCTTGTTTTTTTTTTTTTTGTGTGTGTGTTTTTTTTTGTTTTGTTTTTTTGAAACTTTATTCAACACAGGGATTTCTGGCAGAATGCAGAGTCAAGAAGCGTTTGTCTCCTTTCCCCTCGTTAGTGCTCGGTAATTACACGGCGAGAGCGGGCAGGCGACGGCCCGCGCCGACGTTTGGGGCGACAGCAGCAGAGAGGAGCTAGCAGGCGGACCGGAGGCGGCCGCGTGTCACGCGCTCGAATTCCCACGCTGGAGCAGGAAAACCTCGGCTTTTCCTCCTTCACAGGCGCTGAAAAGCTCCCGTTTCGCACCCCCAGAATCAAGTGGCGGTCTCAAACGGGACGCCACAAGGCCGAGGCGGGGGCCGGGAAACCTGGTCCCGCGCTTGCGGCTCGAGCTCGATTTTGGTCAGAACTAACAAACAAACGAACAAACAAACAGTGTTTTTGTTTTTTTTTGTCTGCTTTCACACTGTATTTGAGCAGAAACAGCATCACCTGCTAACAACATCTCCCATTCTCCCCCCCCCCCCAAAAAAAAAAAAAATTACATTTCAGAGCTTTGTGAAGCACAAAAACAGGTTTGTTTTTTTTTTGAAGCAAAAACAAAAACATTTGGGAAAACGGGACAAATTACACGACACTTAGGAGGGGGAAAAAAAAAAAAAAAGATCAGTACAATACATGAAGCCTTCGTTTGTCTTTTCCGTGTCTAAAACCGCAACAATAATATCAATTTCTAATCTTTTTTTCGCATGCTTGCCTCTCCATCCGCCGACTAATCCAACGATGTCAGACATTTTTTTTTTTTTTTTTTTGCGACGAATGAGACCTGAGCAGAGCGCCATCGTGACTCGTGCCTGTGGTGAGTCGGCTGCGATGCTTTCGCTGGGTTTCGGGTCGCGAACTGGACTTTTTGTGTTCTGTTTTTTTTGTTTTGTTTTTTTTCTCAGCAAAATAAGTTAAACTGCAGGTCTCGGGAAGCCAGCTGGGATCGACCAGAACTGTCCTTCCGCAAAAGGACGAGTGTGTTCCAGGCACCAGGACGCAATTTGAGCCAAAAACAAAACAAAACACACCACCTTACTACTAATATGAGGGGAAAATGTGTTGAATATAAAGATAACTGGCATGGAAAGATGAACGGAGATGTGAAACTTTTAATGGACAGACACTGAGAGGAGGGAAACGCCACCATCTTCTCCTTCAAAGGCACTGTGTCTCTCCGGTTTGCTGCTGTCAGACTCGGATACGTCGGGGGCGGGTTCGGATTGGGGGTAGGCGGGATGTGGGGAGGGGGGATTATGTCACACGCTACCGGCTACTTGTTTCAAACAGTCTAATTTGACTCACTATGACAAATGACACAATGGATTCACACATTCACAGTGCACTAAATCTTGCAGTCTAAAGTAGGAGGAACACTGTACACAAAGATGACAACGGAAAAAAAACAAAACAAAACGAAAAGATGGCCATTTTCTCAATAAAGTCTGCGGCGGGGAACCGCACCGCGACTTACGTAACATTTTTGAAGTCGTTTCAAAGACGTTCTATGCATAAAAAAAAAAAAAACAAAAAACGACAATTTCTTTCCCGCTCACGGGAAAGCACTTAAAGAGGCCAAATTTCTGCTTTGAGCTTCATGGGATACATGAGCCAATGAAAGGCGTAATGGCGCGAGCGTGTACATTCATTCACGTACAAACTTAGCTTGGTTTTTTTTTTTTTTTCGTTAGTTTGGTTCAAAAGTTGTCCAAACGTAACGGGGGCTGGTGTGAACTCGATTTTTTTCGGAGCAGGTTGGTGGATCTGGATGGTCTTCAACCGGACAGACGTGGTGTGACGCTGGCTACTGACAGAATTTAACCAGCGCGCTCTCTTTTGCCACTTTTGTAACAACTTGCTAAATTCAAGAATCTTCGTTCCTTAAACATCTGATGAAGGATAAATATGACAATCTGATAAATATGACACCACCGGGGGCCCGACTCCGGCCCATTTCCGACTAACTAAACTCACAGGATCGTTTCTCCTGGAAGGATGAGGACTAAGCTGCCGCCAAGCTGCTCCCTTCATGTTCATCGTGGGACACTTCAAGCGGAAAAAAAAAAAAAAAATCCCACTAAACTTGAAATACACGTCACCTCAGGCACGAACTCGCGAAAGACCGAACTGCAACACAGTGGAAAGCAGCAGCGGGTGACTTTAAACTGACAACGGTTGTGGCGCGAGAGAAAGAGATTATGGCTAAATCCGGGGTTTCCCAAAGGTGCAGGGAACCCGGCGAGCCCAAAGACCTTTCAGATCTGAGCAGAGAACATCACAGATGAGCACACAGAGGGGAAACAAGGGCTTCCAACCGGAGCGCGAGCAGATGGCTCAGCCCCAAGGCAACAAACTGCATGTGATATTCAAGAGTAATTGCGTGAAATGGAAAGTAACATGACAGGAATTCAGCCGGTTTCCAGTCGGAAAGCTGCTGAGAAGGTTTCTCTGCGGCCCTTTGAGTCGCTGCTGAACTCAAACCGGGGCGATTAAAGAGCCGGTCCGGAACTTCTAAAAGGAGCAAAAGGCGCGAGAGGGGACGAAGGCGTGTTTCTTACACTGACCGAAAGGAAGCCAAGTGATAATATTAACGATACACATGTGCTGCGCCTCTTTTTCCAGAGTGGTCCAGAAGGTGCCTACGAGCGCTCTAACCCAGATTCAAGACATGAATCCCACCAGCAAACAGTGCCCCGGATCGCTGGCACAGAGGACTTCCATTGTTTACATCCGGCTGCGGCTTTTCTCATTGGTCCATTTCGTAAGCTTTATTCGCCTGTGGCGCGACCACATGAACACACCTGGTACGTTTGGGCACTTGACGAGTTAACGCAGGACGACGAAGAGTTTTTGAACGGCGAGTCATGGACCACTCTCAGCCTCCGAAGGGCTCACCCCCCCCACCCCCACACGCTGACCTGCTGTGACACTTCACAATCTAAAATGTGATATATTCCTTCTCCCTAATCGCCAGCCCAAAAAAAAAAAAAAAATGTAGCAAATGTGTCTGAAACCAGCGAGCGTCTGCAATCGATCGAACGCCCCCGTTCCTCATTTGTTAACCACACGCAGGCTGGACGACGCCCTTCGAAAGCCCACCGTCAACCCCGATCATCTCCCGTTCCTCATACGGTTTAAGAGCGAAGCTCCTCCCGGATGAAGGAGAAAAGGAAAGAAAACCAAAACGTGCCAGCGAACAATATCCAGCCAGCGTTTATGTCGTTTTTGTTTCGAAAATGTGTTACCACAGGTGAACATCGGAGGTGACGGGGTCGATTCCTCGATTGCGACGGCGTCAAAAGACAAACTCCTTCATCCTTTTTTTTCCCCCCACCGGCTGCTTGACCGTGTCCTGAACCAGAATCATACAAGCACATATTCAAGAAAAAAAAGAAAAGAAAAAACATTTTAAGAGCAAACGGAATGACATCAACATGTACAGAAATACAGTAACTTTGCAAAAAAAACAAACAGGCATGCTAACATTACTAGCCCTGGAAATAATAACATTAAAAAAAAGAAAAAAAAAAAAAAGCTAAATAGGCAGTAAAGTCTGCACATTAAACACAACAACGTATTGACAAAGGAATAAAAACGACCCATAAATCCATTAACATGATGATGACCATACTGCATACAGAATCATAGTGTCGGCAATGTACCAGTTTTACATGTGTGTACATTTATGAAGGCAGTTACACGTGAAGTAAAGCTATGGTCCAACCATGTTTATCTAGAGGAAAAACAACATAAAAACTCCATATCAAAACAGCTGATCAATGAAATATTTCATCCAGGTGGTGGAGTGAGATCATTTGTGTGTGTGTGTGTGTGTGTGTGGCAAATTAAGAAACAG
>CAAKHG010049482.1:0-13277 GCA_901007715.1 Dactylopterus volitans | reverse complement strand
GTCGTGATGCGGATGAATTCGCCGGTTTATTGGCCGTTCGGGTGCGGGTGCTCGGTCTGGGCCAATCGGCAGCGGGACGGCGCGTCGCATCAGCTGCCGATTGTAATTGAGCCGGTTAAGAAAAAGACACGAGCCTCCACGGTCGCTATCCGATGGTGCAGATAAGTTTAATTTTAGCGGAACACGCGTCGCGACGTCCCAGAGTCCCGAAAAACCAAGCAAAGAAAAATCGGAATCACGTGGAACAAAAGAAAACTTTTATCCGCCCTTGTCGCTCAAACCAGAGGACGTGTGACTTTAATATGTTACGAATAGGTTTAATATTCTCGCCATCGGCTCACGCGGCGTTCTGTAATCATTTCAGCTCCCCGCTGCGGCCGTGGCGGCCACGTTTGGCCAGATTTAACCGCCGTTTTAACCTCTCCGGCTTTGCGAACGAGCGGCCCGTCGCAGCTCCAGCCAGCGGTGGTTTTTAATCACCGGTTTAACCTCCTTCAGACTCGTAAGAAATGAGAGAAAAAGTTCAAAATCGCCGCCGGGGGGGAGAAAAAAAAATTAGGATAGAAAAGGAATCTTATCTATGTGTTTGCCCTGTAATCAGTGACTGACTGCTGTTAACTCCGCCCGCCTGGCGTTTGCCGCCGGATAAAACCAACACTACAGGAATCTGATGAAAAAAGGGGAGGTAAATTTAATCTTATCGCGGCCGCAACTCTGAATAGATGCAGATAAAGAGCGCGCGCGCGCGTGCGTTCTCATCAGCCTGGCCTACTTTTTACTGTTATCTTCCCCGGCTGGATATTGCGTTTCACACATATCAGGCCGATATTTCCACGATGTTTCCCACCCGCCCAATCCCCCCGCCCCCCGTCTCGCCCGTTCTTCTCACAAGCGTCCAGCCTTGCGCGGCAGCCGCGGGTTACGTGTGTCGCGTCCCGGCACTCCCAACCCTGAACCCCCCCGGTCAACCCCAGTCAACCCCGGTCAGGGGGGGGTCAGCCTTGCTCGGCCGCCGCGGCTCGGCGGGGCACCTTTGGGAGGAATTAGCTTCCAAATCCGTCTTTGTGATGGAACGCTCGACTGTTTGAATCGGTCGGCTGTGAACGCTGGAGCTGCAGCTGCGGCCGCAGGTCAGAGGGGTGGTTTGATTCTTGATTTTAAAGAAAAAAAAAACTCGTTTATTCCTGAAAATAAATGGAGAATAAGAGGGTTTCGCACGCAGCGAGCGGGATGCAGTAATTGGCAAGTTTGCGATGAAAGTCGACGTTCTTATATCTGGTTGCATGTCAAAAAAAAGTAGCATTTCGGTGTTGCAGATTGTGTGCGTGTGTGTGTGTGTGTGTGTGTGTGTGTGTGTGTGTGTGTGTGTGTGTGTGTGTGTGTGTGTGTGCGCACGCGCGCACGCGTGTGTGTCTTCGGCTATCTGACGGTGAGCGGCGGTGACAACGCGATAATGTGTGGATGTAATCTAACGCGCGCAAAGACGTGTTTGTGTGTGTGTGTGTGTGTGTGTGTGTGTGGCCGACGGCGGCAGTGGTGCGACAGGGCTCTAATTATCTCGGCTTGAATAACAACACACACACATACACACACACACACACACACAAACAGGCACACACACACTTTTACTCTTGTCTTCGGACTTCCAGCTAAACTAAGAGGATTAAAGACTTTACTCGGCGCAAAACCAAATTACATTGTCTTTTTCCCCAGTTTTACAACCTGTCTGATGTTACAATGGCTTTTATTTCTTTTTGGTTTTTTTTAAAGGATATAAACGCTTTAAAATCCTGCATGGGTCCATTCAGGCGCCGGTCCAGGACTTTCCGTCATTTTGGGAGGCGAGGCGGAGTTAAACTTTGTCAGGTTCCGCCGGGGGTGAAGGAGGTCGTCTCATGAGTAGGAATTAGAAAAACTGGAAGATTCGGGGCTTTAAAACCGTAAAGTTAGCAAAAAAATTGATAACGAGCACAAAAACAAAAACAAAAAACACAACTTTCCACGGACTTTCGGTGATGTCACAGCTGTCTCCCACTTTATTTTTGGTTGTTCTGAGGACCTCGGGATGATGTAGTGTGTTTGTGCCAGTTTAGCAGACCCGACGTCTCCAGATAACACATACACACACACACACACACACACACACACACACACACACACACCCGCGAGGCTCCCTGCCCTTACACAGTGGACTCTCCTGACATGCTGTTTGTCCGAATGCTGTTTCGGAAACGAGTCTCATGAATGAACAGAACCGACAGACTTTGAGTGATACTGAACCCAAAATTGAGTTTTTACGAAAATATGTGAGGATTCCTGAATCAGTCCAGATTTAATTTTCTGATTACTCCCATGGTAAATTAATCAGACATTTCTTTTTTTTCTCAATTGATTGATTTGGTTTTTTTTCCCCCTCTAAAATGGTTTAAAAAAAAAAAAGTCAGTCGTGACAACGGGGGCAAGCTAGGTCAAGATTTGTCCACAAGCCAAAGATGTTTAGTTAATGCATGTAAAGAAACCAGAAATTTGAAAAGCTGGAATAGAGAATTATGACCTTTTTAAAAAAAGAAAAAAAAATTACAGAAAAAAAGCTGACCAGTAAGATTACCCTTCAATCCGTGTGCCTGATTAAGGTTAAATTAAGGTAAAGTTACCTAAAAACTGCTTAAACAATCTATAAATCAAACACGCTAATCGGGAAACAACACGGCTAGCAGGCTAAACTAATGTCCAGCAAGCTAGCATAACCATGTTACCTCAGTATTAGTCTACAATCGCACATCAGTGCTAATTTTAGCAGTAACTTTTATTTCAGCCGTGGATCATCACCAAATGACCCCCAGCGGTGCCACGCAGGAGCCGTCCTCAACGGCCCCTTTACTTCCCGCTTTACCGCCAATGGCCCCCGCAGGGAGCCGTGGCGTCTGGGTGACGCTCCCAGGCGCTTGCAGGGGGTTCCTGCGGCCGCAGACCCGCAATCATAACCTGCTGATGATTCATTTTCACACTGATATGTGTATCCTCAGGAAATTCAGGTCAAAAGCATGGAAAAATGAGCCATGGAGCTTTCTTTTTGGTAATATTGGTGTTGTGTTTATTTATTAGACCCTTGAACTATTGTCGTTGCGTCTTGGACAGACTTTGCCTGTATGGAGCCGCTGGGCATGGAGTCCGGGGACATCTCCTCGGAGCAGATCACCGCCTCGTCCCAGTACAACTCCAACTGGTCGCCCGAGCGCTCCCGCCTCAACTACCGCGAGAACGGCTGGACACCGTCGGACGACACCGTCAGGGAGTGGATACAGGTCAGAAACCAGGACGCGCGCCGGGTGGGGGGGGCCAGGGGGGGGTTCTTCAAGGGAAGGGAGCGAAATGATGTCACACCGGTCTGGTTTTAGAGTCTGATCTCAGATTCAGCGCTGCTGCTCCTCGGCTTGAACTTGGCTGCACCGTTGAGATTTTGCTCACATCTGGTCGGAATATTGCTCGCTCATTTGCACGCCCCCCCCTTCACACACACACACACCCATCCCCACACACACGCGGGTAAGAGAAAGAAAGAAAAAGTCGGCATGCATTATTTACCGGGACCTGCCCGCCCCGCCACATCCGACACGTCTCATCTCCTCTGCAAAGTCCTAACAAAGCAAGCGTTTGTTCCTCCAAGTGATTTGTCTCAATGAATAAATACCATTATATACCATTTAACGGCCATCCCATCCAAGCGATTAAGCGATGATGATTTGAAACCAATTTGAGCACATTTTTTTAAGTGTTTAAAAGATTAAAATCTAGCTTTATCTGCTTGTATACAAGAGAGAGCATCTTTTCCCCAGGCATTCAGCGTCCTATAAAACATTGTAGATATACAGAAAAGAGTGCCCTTACTCTATTTTTTTTTTTCTTAACCAGATAAATTATGTAGCAACTGGTTTTTCGCCGCAGAATTCCGAACATCCACGCTAAAGAGAGCGAGATGGGGCGAAAGGCTGAAGCCACAACTGACTGAACGGCCCTAAGACGCCCGCCGTCCGCCATGTTCTGACCTCCGCGGAAATGACCGGGCCTGGAATTGTTTGGGTTTCTCGTGGCGCCGAAATGCCAGACGCGACACGGAGGCGGCTCGCGAAGGCGTCCGCTCGGCTTCGCTCGCAAATTCACTCTGTGTCCGTAAAACCTCTTTTTTTTCTTTTTTGTTGTAACTACGATTTTGGGCCAAGAAACATTCACATCAGGCGAGATCTGGGCGTCAGATAGAGCCGTCTCTGAGGCGGGGGTGGCCGGTGTCCAGGGCTCTCCCATTGTCCCACGCAGGAACTCATAGAGGAAGCCTCACAATGCCCCTCGCAGTGAGAACAGACCCTCGCTTCCCTCCTGCGGGGGTTGAAACAGGAAGTGGACAGGAAAGCGGCGTCTGTGCTATATTAGTAATAGCGGCTCTCTATTGTCTGTCTGGGGACTTCTTGCGGCTACCGGGCAGCGGGGCCGCAGCACACTCACCTGCAGATCGTTCCACCATGTCGGGCATCAAACTTCCAATCCGATTTAGTTTCGTCATTAAGGTTACATTTTTTCTTTTTTTGGAAATTGTGTTGTGAGTCTTCATCCAAGTTAAAGCAAATCTGGAGGAAAATGGGGGGGGGGGGTGAATATGAACATACACTGACGGGCGACGATAGTAGCGAGCAGGGTGCACCAGCTAAAAGCTCTCCTGCTGCTGTGGTCCATCAGCTTCCAGGCTGGAGGTGTTGTGGGTTCAGAGATGCTCTCCTGCTTCCTCGGCTGTAACGATGGTTCACTGAGTAACTGTCATCTCAGTTGGAACCGGTCTAGCCATTCTCCTCTGACCTCTGACCTCTGGCATCAGCAAGGCATCTTCTCCAGGAGAACTGAGCATCACTGGGTGTCTCCTCTTTGTGGGACCATCCTCTGTAAACACCAGAGATGGTTGTGTGTGAGAACCCCAGTAGATCAGCAGCTGCTGGGACACTCAGACCAGCAGCCATGACACCTTCAAGGACACTTGAAACCGCCTTTCTTCTCCATCCTGATGCTGGTTTGAACTTCAGCAGATCCTCTTGACCACGCCTACATGCCTAAATGCATTGAATTGCCGGCATTTGATTGGCTGACTAGACATTTGTGTGAAAAAGCTGCTGAGCAGATAAACCTTAGAGACTATTTAGACTATTGTTCAGGCGTAGTTTAGGTCAAAACATCTGATGATCCACTCATAAATCCTCTTGGAAGCATCAAGCAGGAGGTCTGTTTGCCATCACAGGCGAAATCCAAGCTCGATTTCAAACTCAATCGCAGTTTACGTGGTACGGAAAGACCAACCACGCCGCGACCCTCCGATTCACCTGCCCTGCGAGCATATTCCAGCCAACTCTCCGGCAGAACCTCCCAATCTTTTCCACTTCCTGTCGCACGAAACCTCGACAATTACAGCAAAAGCCGCACGGAAAAGCGCTGCTCTCCATCCCGGACACGCCACACGCGGCCATTGCCGCGATCGCGATCGTTTCGACTCCACATCAGTTTCATTGACGCCATTGCGCCAAATCCGTGCTGACTGTAAAGAACCAAACGTGCGTACGTGTGATGGCGGCGTGTGTTTGGAGTGCGCGGTGACATGAGCGATGGCACGCGCTCCGACTAGCGAGGCCTCGGGAGTTTGCCGAGCGTGAATCTTCCTCCCCGGCGTCAGCTACTACTCGCGCTTGGTGCCCCTCCCCCCGCCGCCGCCGCCACCCTCCTCCTCCTCCTCCATCGCCACTCTCTGCTCACCAGTCACGGGATTCACGCCAGCGACCTCGCAGTCACGCTCGCTCCTCCCGCCTGAGGCCAGAAGAGCTGCTGTGTTCCTCTGTTGTTTAAGAGGAAATTCTCCTGGAGTCACAGCAGACCGTCCGACCCCCCCCCCCCACCCCGCGTCCCACCACACACACACACACACACACACACACACACACACGCACACACGCACACACCCCACCGTGCCGCCTCGGTGATTTATAGCCTCACAACCCGTGATGCCGATCACCCCACTGAACCTGTGCGGCTTTTTTTTTTTTTATTTTATTTTTCTGAGTTATGACGGCTGTTTTTTTTTATTTTTTTTTATTTTGTGAATAGAATTTTCCAGGTTATTTGATTAAGCGAAGCGCGGCCGGCCCCCGCGCCGCGCCGCTCTGCCCCGCCCGGCTCCGGCTCCGCTCGGCGTGCCGTCGCCGTCGCATTCATCTAACTTGAGGAGAAAATTACGGCTCAGTTCACTCTGGCGTGCGCGCCTCCTCCGCTGCAAACACCTCCATTATTCATTGAGAGGCATTTATATTTTATTGTCGCTATTTCCAGGCCTACCATTCATGCCACGTTGTCGGGGTGAGTTTCAGACAGACAGCTCATTATCAAGCTTTATGATGAATCTGTAATCACGCGCCGCGCTCGCCGTGACTCATTTCGCCACCATGCTGGGTATTTGCAATTAAATGGAAAACTGTGGGCCACATTTTATGCAAATAGGGGATTTAAAGGGGTGAATTACGTGCCACGCTCCAGAAAAAATATGAGCCTTTTTTTTTGTAACTTGAACAGTAAAAACAAAGTTAAAACTAATCTAAAAGTAAACTGATTTATTCTTTAATGCGGTGATGAAACGTTCCCCCAAAAAAAAAAAAAAAAATTGAATTAATGACTCGATTACGAACCTAATTAAACTGCACAAACAGCGTCCAATTGAGGCAACATGGCTTAATTTGGTCGCTTAAAATGACTTATCGTGGGAAATTGATGATATAGAAAGTGATTTGCCGCTTCGGTTTAATTTGCACGAATGTGGCTGGAACTTGGAGGAAGCCGCCGCTTTAACTAAATTGACTTGTTATTGAGAGCCGTGACGTAAGGCCAGGAAAGGCTTCCTGCCCATCCTGACTTCAGGTATTTATAGACGCGGAGGTATTTGTCTTCTCTTTGACACCGTCAGGAAGAGCTGGTCATCTGGAGAAAGCATTTGGGGTCCCGTGTGAGCGAGCGCTGTTGTCAAAGCCTGCAGGGGAAACTTAATGACAAGAGGTCCTCCTGAGAGCATCGGAGGCTCTCGCAAGGCCTCTGGAGCAAAGGGGGAAAAAAAAGAAAAAGCCACAGTGAATTTCCATTGAGATAAAACCTCAGAAAAAGAAATGGGACGTGCGTCCGAGTGGCGGACGGCGCGCGCTAAGCTAGTAGCCGATGTGTTGACGTTCCGAATGATGGTGGGATTTTCCGGTGAGACATTTTCGCCGTGTTATGGTGGGTTTTCGGCGCCGCCGGCGCCACGTTAGCGCTCCCAAATATCCTGGCGATCTTTCCCGATCGCAGATATCCGATGGCGCTCGGACTCGTGTTTCCAGCTCGCTTCTGGCAGCGCGGCGCTTCTCAGCTCAGTTCGGGACAGCATGAAAATCCATTAGCGGACGGGTGAAGCCTGCTCGAGTTGCGTAATCCATCAAGTCCCCCCCCCCCAAAAAAACATGTAGGAAAATAATTATTAGGGCGGCAGGGTTGTCGGATTAGCATGTTATTTTTTTTCTCTCTCTCTCCGGAGGCTGCAATAAGAGCATTTCAGACCCTCAAATTTCGCAGTTGGCTGTGTTAAGCTTTAAGAGGTTTTTGAAGGTTAGTCGAGCAGCAAAACGACAATGTTTCCGGCCCGATTCCGGACGGCTCCGGCAGCCCCGATTCGCTCGGCAAACGCCGACGTGTCCTGTGCTGTTTTGCGGCTGTTTCAGCTGCAGAAATAATCGAGCAAAAGGGAGCCCGGAGGAGCGCGCCGTCCCTCCTCTCACGCTCGGCCGGCTGAACGTCCACGAAACGCAGCCAAAGACGGGGCGGCGGGGGGGGGGGGAGGTTATGGGCGGGGGGCATGACGCAGGTGACTTACAGAAAGGCTTCGATTCGAATGGCACAGCGAGTTTAATCGCGTGAAAAAAAAATGTACACGTCTGTGCTTACCACCTGGAAAAGGCATCAGGTTCAACGCACGAGGAGATGAGGATTCAGCTATTCAACACAAAACGAGGAAGCTACTTCAGTCGGGGAATGGCAGTTCAATCCTTTAATTTGGCTGCTTTTCACATATATATATTTATATCTGTAAAAAGACAAACTTGTGCAAGTGGTGGTTCTCTTGTGTCACTTCATCTGAAAGGCCGCGAAACTATTGGGGCTCTTCTCTTGCATTATCACTGCTGGAGCAGCGTCCCGGCTTGGCAGTGAGGAGCTGTGTTTTTGTTCAATCTCATTCAGCCACACTTTCACTGAATTATGCCCCCCCCCCACCCCAAACCATCCCCCATCCCTTTCCTGCATCTTGGTCCCTTCATTAAAAAGCTCTAAGTGTGACCATTTTCTGTGGCGCTGGCGTAGACGCTGCCAAGTGGTGAGTAATTAGAAGATGGAGGAGCAATTAGCTCCAGTCATTTGATGGAGGAAGTCTGGAGAATGGAGCTCTGACCATGTGACGACTGTAACAGCTGGCCCGAGTATTACTGTAAATAATGGAGATTTTCCGGCTTGGGCATTGCCAACTTTATTTTGTTGAAGCGGTGGGAAAAACGCGCTGGTGTGGCTGTTGTCGTTGTCGTCGTTGGCGTTGGGTTTCTTTTTTGTCCCACTTTTCTGGATGCGCCCGTGAAAAGTTGTGCTGATCATCAGTTCAGCAATCAGACGTCGAATTACAAGTGTTTATCTAAAAGAAAATGCAGCGCGAGGGAGGGAGCCTTTGCTCCACGCTAGACATCAGCGCTGAAATGGAATTTGAATCCGTTCAAGTCACTCAGTCGTTCCTGCGGTCCACCAAAACATCAAAAATGAATTAAAACCGATTTGAATGCACGTCATATAACACAAATACCTAATCAGCCAATCACGTTGTAGCGCCTCGATGCATCGAGGCATGTCGACGTGGTGCAGACGATGTGCTGAAGTTCAAACATCACCATCAAGATGGAGAGGAAAGGCGGTTCAAGTGTCTCTGAAGGTGTCATGGTTGCTAGTCTGAGTGTCTCAGCAGCTGCTGATCTGCTGGGGTTCTCACACACAACCATCTCTAGGGTTTACAGAGGATGGTCCCACAAAGAGGAGATATCCAGTGATGCTCAGTTCTCCTGGAGAAGATGCCTTGCTGATGCCAGAGGTCAGAGGTCAGAGGAGAACGGCCAGACTGGTTCCAGCTGATAGAAAGACGACAGTTACTCAATGAACCATCGTTACAGCCGAGGAAGCAGGAGAGCATCTCTGAACCCACAACACCTCCAACCTGGAAGCTGATGGGCTCAGTAACTGCTGATCTACTGGGGCTCTCACACACAACCATCTCCAGTTCAGACCGAGCATCATAATCGGGGGGGAAGCGGGTTGGTAGAAAGTTACTCAATGAAGCATTTGTCACAACTGAGGTCTGCAGAGGCGCATCTCCGGGCCCTCCAGTCTTGGAGCGGATGGGCTCCAAGCAGCAGCGGGAGACCTTTCCCTCGCGGAATCTTGCCGGCTAATAAAACAGTCAGCGCGTTCTGCCTCCGGGAGCTCCAACTTTAAGCGTTGTGCTCGAAAAACGCAAGCAAATTTAGATATTTTCAAAAAAAAAAAACCCTCTATAGGTGCTATAATGAGCATGAAATCCGTTTATTTCACGGCAAACCGTGCGCATTTTTTTTGGGTGACATGCAGCATGTTATGCATGTTTGGGGCTCGCCTCACGGGAACGCCGGCGAGCGCTCTCACGGAGCGGCGCATCCCAGGAGGCCCGCGCAGACGCACGGGACGCTATTTTCTACCCTCCGCAAGAAAACACAGTGGGGGGAACTGGAAGGAGGGCGCCTGCCCATGTTCGGTATCAGCGCGACAACGCCTCTCTGGTAATATAATTACACGGCGCGTCTGACAGGAACCCCGCATGCCGGAGCCCGGGGGTCTATTTTTGAGCGCGACTGACGGCTTCCAAAACGCAACAGAACAAGCAATTTAGGTTCACCCTAGCGGAGTGGGGAAGAGAGGGGGGGGGGCAGGAAGTCAGCGCCCGCACCCTTAATACCGAGCAAATCGATTCCGTCTCATGCGTTAATATAGCTGAGGAAAAAAAAAGTTTTTTTTTTGTGATACTACAGAGGAAGGGGTTTAACTACATATAGAGCCATAATCTCACTTTGGCCATGTAAAACAGTTAAGACAGCTTCCTGTTATCTCTCTTTGATGATGAATATCTCTTTATCTATCTCCCCCCCTTTCTTCCCCCCATTTCAAGCACTTTGAAGAGCCTCGTTTTCTGGACGCTGCTTCTTTTTTTTTTTTTTTCCCCGCAGATGAAATGCCTCGGCCATCTGAATAAGTCTTTTTATCTGTTATTTAGCCTTCAGATCATAATTCCGTTAAAAAAGAAAAAAGTGTGGCCACGGGTTGCGACAGCCTCCGCGTTTCTCCACTTTGAGTCAGTCATTTTAAAAATGTCTTTGAACAAGTGGAAACATTCCGTCTGATTAAGTGGGGGAGATTCCACTTTGTTTTTGTTTCCCCCCTCTCGGCGAATTACTAGTTAAAGAAGTTATATAGTCTTCCGGGAGGACTCTCTCAGCGAAGGAAAACAAAACGCTGAAAGAATTTGCCTCCTAAAGTGCAAGAGTTTGCCGTTTTATTGGGACGTCTGGGGACTTTATCTCTCTCAATGAGCTCGTTTTACTGTGGCGGGTGTTGTTCAGTCAGTCTGGTCCTGCGGTTCGGATGGTAGGATGAGCTGTGAAAACAAAGGTGCTTTCCCTGCGGCGTCGGCGCATCTTCGACGTTTTCCCCTGAGGGAAATTGACCAGTAACATTACCCATCAGTCACCTGTGTCGCGCACTAAAGACAAATAGAGCTTGCATGTATTATCATGTGACCAAGAATGGTTAAATATAAGCTACTATCCAGCGAAACATTAGCTTGCTAATGTTTGTTAAGCTAGCATTAGCATGTTACTTCCGCGCTAGCCTGCACTAAGTGTCAACCTTAGATGTTAGCGTGTCAGCAGTGACGTGTTGTGCTAATGTTAGCGTCGACGAGTGAATAGCAACAGCTATCCGTGGTGCCAGCGTGGGCGCGCACGGGAAGCGATGTTGGCTTTGGCGATGTCAGGGTGTTCGGAATGGAGGGATTTCGTCAGGCAAATTCCGCTGACAGACGCTCTCCGGGCGATGATGCCTCGTGCTAATGTTAGCATTGACAAGCGCTCGCACTTCAGAGGTATAAAATTTCCACTGTAGCAGCGACAGCTATCCAAGGACTTAGCGCTAGCGCACAGAGGAAGTGATGCCCGCCGTGTAAATGTAGGAATTTGTCAAGCAAATCCCCTCAACGGGAATTCCCTGAGCAGGGAATGTACCGTTCACTGTGGACCTTCTTCCCGTTCTTCTTCATATCGGTCAAATTTTTTTTACATATTTCGTCCCGATTTGCCAACAGACACACATCAAATCTGCTGTTAGTGTAACACAACCTCTTAGCCCTTGAGGGAGTCTCTCACACACACACACACGCGCACACACACACACGCACACACACACGCACACACGCACACACAGATCACAGGTCACACACTAGTCATTAGCGATGCGGCTAGACAACCATAAAATTGGTCCGGAGCTGGTTCCCACACTGACACACAAATACACACATTTCAACATGCAGAGTCTGGTATACGCTAAATTAGTTTGATGGCGCACACACACACACACGCACACACACTCACACACTCACCCGGCATTGCGGGAAGACACACTATGGTTGGATCAGCAGGCCCGAAGCTCTAATGTATCCTGCCGACAGGCCTGATTTAAAAGCATGACCCTAGTCACATGTCAACAGCATCCTCTTATAACAGACTTTTTTTGTGTGTGTGTGTGTGTGTTCTTAAAAATACACACATGCATAGATGTCTGTCCAGAAATGTGAGCGTGAGAGTCCTCGGGCTGCTCCTCGGCTCTCCATGCTCGCGGAGACAGGATTCCCGGCTTCCTTTAAATCAAAAACCGCACTTATGGATTTCACATTGTTGCCAAACTAAAATGACGGAGAGGATTTTAAAAGCTACTTCAGCTGTCAGCGCCTCGTTCCGGCAGTTTTTTAAGTGGCTATCGGAGGAGAAAATGATTGAGAGTGCTCGGTGCTGTCGGCGGTTTGCTGACGGCGAACGTTCCGGTAAAGGTCTCTGTCGTGCAGGGAAGAAGGGGGCCGTCTTAACAAATGGCGCTGACTGTCTCTCCGGCGTCCCGCTCCGATTTCTCGCTGCCTGCTGATGGAGCGATCATCGCATAATTAATCCATGCCTGCGCAAAGCGGGGCAGCATTTGCAGTGTGATGTTCCACCTCTTTATTTGTGATGGCTCTTCCGACTTGTGTTCGGCTTGGATAAAACCCCCCAAATCTTTTAAACAGGAAGGAAATGAAGTTAGAAAACTTGGGTTTTCTGCCTGGAACAAAGGAGCCGCGCGCTCGGGCAGGCGGCGGCTAAATCGGGCTTTTGCTTAAGTGCTTCTTGACAGTAATTGTTGGGAAAAGCACTCATTTGCCGTCACCCTCGATCTGCGTCACGCGTCCATGCTGCCACCCTGACGGCCCCTTTTAATATTTTAACCCGCTCCCTTTGCTTATTGTGCTCTCCAGGTGGACTTGGGGTTTCTGCGCTTCGTCACGGCCGTCGGGACGCAGGGAGCCATCTCAAAAGAGACCAAGAGGCACTACTACGTCCGCTCCTACAAGGTGGACCTGAGCTCCAACGGCGAGGACTGGGTCCCGGTGAAGGACGGCTCCAGGCCGAAGGTAGAGGCGGTACCTTTATCCATCTAATATTCATGACTAACGGGAGGCGTTCTGCGTTCTAATCAATGGGGAACGTTTTGAGCCCTGACTGGAATTAGCTTCCAGAAAGGATCTGCTTGACGTCCCACCGCCCGTTTACTGGCAGGCAAGATGCCTCGTGCCACTCAAATCATGCCACAGGTGCTACATGATAAGGCCGAGACTTTCTCCTGGAGAGCTTAAAATGGTTCCTCATGGAGGTGCTTTCAGGTGTAGAAGGCACATGTCTTTGGGCAGCTGCTTGGTTTTGGGTTTTGAACAGATTCTGCCGCATAAACCTGAATGAAATAAACGAGCACGCACCTTTAGAGAGCATTCGTGCAATATTTCGTGAGGAAAATGTCCGCATCTTCAACAAAACTGAGCCGCTTACGCCTGCACCAGAACCCCCAAAAAGATCCCGCCC
>CAAKHG010049475.1:0-12132 GCA_901007715.1 Dactylopterus volitans | reverse complement strand
CAAACTTTAACCGTATAAAAAACAGGATCTATGATTTGATGTGCAGAGGTGAATTATTTAAAATGTGGGGAAACTTCAGAGTGTCGAAAACCTTCAGTGAAGCTCTACTGAGATTTGAGGTATTGTATATGATGGAGATGATGGAGGCTCATTTTACTGCCGTTTTTGCTCGACGAGGCTTCCAAAGTGGACGTGGTTTGCTTGACTGGAGCCATAAACACCCGCGTGTCTTGTGTCATCACCCATGTGTTCTTAAAGAGCTTAATTTCTTCTTGAACTCTGGTCGGTCCTCCTCATTCTCCTCGGTCTCTTGAGATCACATTTTTTTTGTCCTTCCAAGCAAAACAGCACAGATAAGCCGTAAACGTAAGCGTCCCAGCGCCATTATCAGGCTCGCCCGTCCCCTGAGTGGCTGCAGTAATTGAGATGGCGCAAAAGGAGGAAACCAGACAACGCCCATATATGGCGACAAAGGGGGCGGGGTCACGATGGACGAGGCCGACGGAACGCCCCGCTCTTTTAATGAGTAAAGTCAAGCGCGACCGCACCTGAACGTTAACCACATGGTTCTTATTGTTACCATAGCAACCACAGCAGCCTATCCTTAAGGAAGTAGTCACAGAAACGTGCTGCAAATGCAAAAGAAAAAAAAAAAAGTGCTGCAGGAAGCTACAACAAATGAATTAACAGCCAAAGATAGAAACACTGCAAAAACGGGAACATGCAGAAAAAAAATAATAAACGCAAACCAGGTTACATATCCAGACAACAACGGAAGTGCTCCACGCCTCTCGGGGGCGCTATGTATACTTTGAGTCGTTTTTTTGTTGTTTTTTTTCAATTATTTGGTATAAATAAATGTCAAAACGAAAAGAAAAAAAGAAAACTTCCACGTAAGCGTACAGACGATCGAGGACTTCAAAGGACGATGGTGCAACGCCACAAAAAATGAGAAATATCGCCACAAATCTTTCTTGCCGTCAAACAAGTTATTCAAGCGAGTGACAGCGTTGGCCGGTTGTAGGTCTCAGCCACTCAGCGCCCCCTAGAGGCTCGGCGCGTTTCTCCTGCATTTTTTGCGTGATTTCATTGCCTCAGGATTTCTGTATTTGCGTTTTGTAGTTTTGTATGTGTTTTTTCATCTTTGTCCCTGCCAGCCACCGTAGTAAACTGAGTTTCATCCTCCGAGAAGTAAGGAGCTTGAGGATCTTTTCATCACACGGGCTTCTGCCTCCTCCTGTTACCTAGAATCGCTTATGAAGTATAAACGCTGACGCCATAAATGAGTGACGCCACTTATCTTTCACACCCTGAATGGGAGGAGCATGACAATAAACCCAGTGATGATTAATGGTGACTGCTGTGACTGAAGATCACATAAATTGAGACTGTATTCATCACAATCTACATGATCTGCATCATCATCTTCATCAAGTTTTATTTTCATCATGTTGATCATTATTCGATCATTTCATCATCATTATCATATCATTGTTTCATATTATTATCACCATCATCATGGTCATTTTCATTATCACCTCCATGATGTCATCACAATTATCATTATCTTCTCCATTACTGTCATCGTAAAATGTGTTATCACCTTCATTATCATCATTATCATCTATATCGTCGTTATTATCACCATCATCCTCATCATTAACATCTTCATCATTGGCATCATCATCTCCATCATCTTCATATTCATCTCCAGCACTATCACATTATGTTCTTCCTAATTATCATCCTCGTCACCTCCATAATTATTATCTGTATCTTCATCTTCTTCATCATCAGCAGCAGAGACATCATTATTATCATCTTTATCTTCGTCATTACCATTACATCATCGTCATCATCATCATCATCATCATCATCATCATCTCCAGATCATTATAATCCTTATCTTCATCATTTCCATTACATCATCATCATCTCCACATCATTATAATCCTCATCTTCTCATCTTCATCTTTACCGTTACATCATCATTGTTACTACCATCATTAACATTATCTTCATTATTATCATTTTCCCCATTGCCGGAATCGTCTTCATCATCATCGCCTTCATCATTACCTTCTTCATCACTGTGGTCACTTCCTATTTATCATTGTCATCATCATATGTAGATTTTGATAAAAGCTTGTAGCCTGTGATCAACCTTGTCAAAATTAACTGAGTAAAATAGAAAGCAAGCTCGTTTATCTGCCCGTGAAATGGTGAGAATAATGGTGAGGAGTCGAGTCGCGGAGCAACGTGGTCAGTAACTTCCTTTATTCCCGGTTCCCTGATTGACTGAGCGGCGCGACCCAAAGGCCAGATCCTCCTTCACGGCACCGCCATCACTTCCTCAGCACTTTGTAACAGAATGAGATGGTGATCACCACAAAGACAAACAGGCAGGAGGCGATCAGCACCAGGACCAAGAGCTGGTCGCTGCCCCCCAACTCCGCCGGAGCAGCAGAGGGCGCCACTGAAAGAGAACACGGGGGTGGGGGGGGTTGTTAGGACGGAGAAGGGGCCGCTTTGTCCCGACAGACTTGAAGGCATCACGGCTGACGACAGTCAAGGCGTCTGCGGCTCCACAAGTCAGAACCGAAGAGGCCTTTTGACTCCATGAATAAAAACAAAACTGGCTCGCAATACTAAATGCAAAGCAGAGTTCAGAGCGATTTTGCAGTATTTCATTGTTAAAGGAGTCAAGATTCTTCAAAACTCTTTGTGGATTGTTTCATTCCGAAGCAGCGTTGGCCAGTTTGGACAGAAATACCGCAGAATACAGCTTAACAAAACTCAGCTCAAAAGTAAAATTTATTCGTAAGACCGTGCCGATGACGCACACCCGAACGTTTACCTGTGAACATCAGCTCCCTGGGGGGAGCAGGAGGAAGCGAAGGTGGAGGAAGAGGAGGCGGAGGAGGAGGAGGAGGAGGAAGCGGGGGAGGCAGCAGGATGTAGGGACAACACCTGCTGCTTGTCTCCATGGCTACACCTGGACACGCCCCCACTTTGCGTAGAGACAAGACAGGCGGGTTACAGCTCAGACGCGACAAGGTTCATCTAATCTGCTGATCTAATATTCGATATTTGACAGCCTCCATTTACAGTAAAGTACCAGGTCGATGAAAGGTCATAGCATAGGGCGCCCCTAGTGGCCATTATATATGCTGCATGTTTAGTGGTCATAATTAAGGGGCATTGTACCATTATCAATGCATCAATGTTGCTAGTAAATGTGTTTATGTTTGCCAGATTTGATCTTAACCCATTAGAACTCACTGTGATCCAGCTGCTCCACACATGGATTTTAACTCATGAAGTCCCACTGAAGTGACTTCACTTGCTGAACTTCCTGGTTTGGTCACGTGACAATAAAACACAGATTTCCAAAATGGCCGCGGGGCCGGTCAGCAGGTGTGGCATTTGTAGAAGCTTGTTTTTTTTTTTTAAGGTCACTAAAGGTGAGTTTCAACCCATTTACTTTTAATAGCAGCTCTTACATCACATTTAGACAGTATATGACGCAGCATTATGTCACATCAGCCTTTAACCTCAAATCAGCCCCCAAAAACTCAATGTTTGTCACGGTAAGAAAAAATGGCGATCAGCCGCTCAGTTGTTGTTTTTCCTGTGAGGAGAAATGGGTCCTGGTTCTTATGGGATATAATCATAAACATTTATTATTTATTTAACATTTTTTATTAATAAACATCTATTCACTCAGGCTTTTGGCAATTAGTGTTGTTTTTCTGTTTTGTAAAGCGTCCTTGGGTTTCTTGAAAGGCGCTATATAAATTCAAGTTATTATTATTATTATTTATTATTAATCAAAAACATCCATAGTCGCATTATTTAATGTTGAAATATTCCAGATAATTACACGCGTGCAAACCCGCGGCAGCACCAATAACTGACCAATGATGTGCTAAAGTGGTGAATTGGCATGGTGCACCCATTACAGAGCACTGAAATGGAAACTGTACAGCATGTCCATATTCTCTGCTTTAACATCTGATCGACTGCAAATGCGCGACGATCAGTAACGGCAGTGACTGGCCTGCGATCGGCTGCATGCTCACCATGAGTTCGCCAAAAGGCCAGAAAATGAATCAGCATCAGTCTTCATCTTCAGAAAGTGACACATTTTTTTAGGTTCCCGATTAACCGATCGAAAATATTTGATTTATTGGTGCAATATCAGTCAGTGTGACTGATATTGCGATGAGCGGCTACAGACAAGAAATCAATTAATGGATTCATAGAAAAAATCACCATGAAATTATCACCTACTAACTCTTAATAAAAGCCTGTTTATTATTTATCTATTATCTATTCGCACTTAAAAAACCTATACCTATTTAAATGCTAATCAGCTGTTAATAGTTGCACATTGATTACCTTTTAATCATTGTTCATATTGTATTTATTAGTAGCTAATTACTTGTGGTTTATCAGGTTAAATTGTTTTTAGATCCTCTAATATTAATCATCTGTTTGCTTACATTTCATTTATTAGACATGAGTTATTTCTATCTTTTCATTTCTTTTAGAAGTGAATAACCTGTTTATCATTTATCAGTGGTATTTATTAGTCCCTAATTACTTGAGGTCATTTACCACTTTGATTAATAAATGTTAATTACTTGTGGTTTATCAGGTGAAAATGTTTTTAGATCCTCTAATATTAATCCTCTGTTTGCTTACATTTCATTTATTAGAAATGAATGATTTTTATCATTTATTAGTCCCTAATTACTACCTAAGGTCATTTATCACTTTGATTGCTAGATGCTGATTACCTTTTACTGATTGTTCTTATATTATTTCTTAATAGCTATTCCTTGTGGGGTATCAGTTTTCAATCACCTGTTTATTATATAATAATTACCTGTTATTGCAATTGTAATTGTGTTATTAATCAGCTGTTAATTACCTGTTATCTGTTATCATATGTCAAACACCTAAAGGTGACAAACTACAACCTGAAAACATTATAAACATTACAATCGAAATGAATCCAGGGAGCGAAGCTGTAATCAGATAAGCGTTTAAAGTCTTGACCTTTGCACTTGAAACAGTCTGAAAGATGGCAATGCAGAACGTTTTCAACACAGAATTATGGGTTAATAAAAGATAATATCGGAAGAACTATTAAAAAGATAATATTTTGAACCAGTTAAATCCAAATCCCACAAAACAAGATATCCACTTTCTGAGAGAAAAGTTCACTCTCACCTGGCAAAAGTGGCAAAACCAGAACCAGAAAGCTCAACATTATTCAAATCACATCAGTCCAGGTCCAGCGGCACCATCCGGATCGGTCCAGGTCCGCCAGCGACCCGGTTCAGCCTCTGCGCGGTCCAGACCATCGCTGTCAGATATGAAGTCATGGTGATGACAACACAGGCGGTGGGCGGGGAGGGAGCCAGGGAGGGCGGCCGCGGCCCCGTCTCGCCAGCGTGGAGGTGCCGCGGTGTGTTCAGGGGCGGCTCTGTAATTTCCAGCTGCCCCATACCGCTGCTGCGGTGGAGGAGGAGGTCTCTCTCCGCCGCTTTGCTCCACGCTGAAGCATCTCAACAGCTTCCAGGCTGCAGAGCCAATGACCCTAAGCCGTCAGCATGCTCAGTCACTTTCTACGTTTCTCTCCAGCGCTGCAGAAAAATGAACAAATAAAAAAAGCGAGGGACCCCGGGGCTCCAAAATGAGACATGAAATCATCTCTGTTAACGGCCTCTGGAGCCTCAGCCGTCAGCTGATTTAGCGACACTGTGGGAATATCGATCGGGCCGCTCATGAGCTGGCTGGAGCAGGCGGCTGCTTCGTTTCCACTCTGGTGTGGCTTCCAGGGTCACTGGGTCATTTGCTGTTTGTCTGGATTTCAGACAAAAGGCGCAAAATGATGATTTAAAGACGGCGATGTAAGAAAAACAACATAAAGCATCCTCAACTTCAGGATTGGTTAAACAGCCAATCAGATGCTTTAACCCCACCCCCCCTCAAAAAAAAAAAAAAAAACATCCTGAATTATTCCATTTAAGACTCCACCTCATTTTCTTTTTATTAACAGCGGCAATGAAAGATGAGGACCCTTAAACCCGTGGCCCGGTCGTCATGGTCACTGAGTAATGGACTCTGATGACATCATCACTGTAAGAGAACAGAGTGTCGTCGTAAACGGCACATGGGGGAGGAGGGGAGGGGCGAAGAGCTGGCTGGGGGTTGTTAGCACCACCTCATGGACAGACAGCTAAACTACATCCCCTTGATCCCTCCACTCACCCAAGCCCCTCACCTTTGACCCTTGGCCCAGCAGCTGCAGGTTCACTCCAGTGTGTCGACCGTCAGGAAGACAAAGCTGGTCTTAAATAAATAAATAAAACAATTAATAAATTGAGTTTATCACAAAAAAGGAGACGTTTTTTTGTTCTTAGGGTCGAATTCTGAAACTTTCCGGGCGTGATCATGTTTCACGTCCTCATGTAGCGTCTTGTGTCCTCATCGCTTCACACTGACCCTACTTTATCGCGCATAAACAAGCTTTTATGAACACACTCAACATTTGCCTGCAACCGATCGCCATTAGCGTCGCCATAAATGATGCATTTCGCCTGATGAAGGTTGAGAATGAGTCACCGCCACCTCTGAGTTGTTCACTTCTCCGGCAACGTTTTAATGGAGCGGCAGATTCGTCAGTTGAAATGAAATCTGTTACAAAAGCTTTCGTCCAAACCGTCTCTCGCCTTCGACGCGCTTCGAGCGGCCAGTAAAAACGCAGGCTCAACCGCGGTGCTTCATTTTCCTGAATTCATCTTCACAGGTTTACTTTAAGGTTTCTAATCAAACTATCCGCGTAGATCATCCTCAAAAATAATCTGCATAAATAGCAAATGAGCTTCGGGGAAAAGTCCCGAGATATGTCCTATAAGCCTCAGTCAGCAATGTGAAAAACAATCCAACATCTGAGACACAGACGTGGATTCATAAAAAAAAAAAACGGATCCACACGCACAAAAACTGTACATCCATATTTCCTGAAAAGCAGCTCTGCCAGCTGCCACTAATCAATAATCAATAATCATCCCTCTCCTGCCTTCTCTATATTATCATCTGTGTGTCCTGTTGTGTGATGCTGCTCAGCAGTCGTCCATCAGTCCTTCGCGGTGCTGGAGGAAGCGGATCAGACCTCCGGGCAGCGGCAGCTTCTTCACCCGCCGACTCCCGACCAGCTGCAGAATCTGCAGCCTGCACAGCTGCAGCAGCGGCCGGGGGGGAGCTGCAAGACAGGAAGCACTGGGAGGTCACTGGGAAACGGGGGCAAACTGGGAGCGTCACTGGGAAACGGGACACACTGGGAGAGTCACTGGGAAACGGGACAACCTGGGAGTATCATTGGGAAACAGGACAAACTGGGAGCATCACTGTGAAACGGGAAAAACTCGGAGCGTCACTGGGAAATGGGACAACCTGGGAGCGTCACTGGGAAACTGGATACACTGGGAGCATCACTGGGAAACAGGACAAACTGGGAGTGTCACTAGGAAACGGGCCAAACTAGCTTTGCTGGGAAATGAAACAAACTGGGAGCATCACTGGGAAACGTGAAAAGCTGGGAGTGACACTGGGAAATGGGACAACCTGGAAGTATCACTGGGAAACAGGACAAACTAGGAGCATTACTGGGAAATGAAACAAACTGGAAGCATCTTTGGTAAACTGGACAAATTGGGAGCATTACTGGGAAAAGGGAAAAACTGCAGGCTTCACTGTGAAATGCAACAAACTGGGAGCATCACTTGGAAACGGGACAACCTGGGAGCATCTTTGGTAAACTGGATAAACTGGGAGCATAACCGGGAAAAGGAAAAAAAAACTTGTAGCTTTAGTGGGAAATTAGATAAACTGGGAGCATCACTGGAGAAGGAGGCAAACTGGGAGCATCACTGGGAAACGGGATAAACTAGCTTTGAGGGAAATGAAACAAACTGGGCACATCACTGGGAAACAAGAAAAAAATGAAGCGTATAAACATTTTTGAAAGATGTAGTATAACTCCGGCAGCCATGAGAACTTTAAACATAAATAGAAATATAAACATAACAATATCATCAGTGCATCAGTTTATAATATCACTTTATCATGAGTTATTGACTCACTCGCTTTCTCCTTGATGTTACTCCAGTCCGGGTAACTGTCCAGGTGCTCAATCAATCTGGAGCAGAGTGTCACGTGACCAACGTAGTCCAGAAGGACGTCGATGATCGGCCCCGCCCACCGACAGATGCTGGGGGCGGAGATCATCTCGCAGAACTGTCAAGCAATCACAGAGCCGTCAGTCACAGAGCTCTCAAAGTCATTAATTTCATCCTAATTGTATTCATCACATGAACTTGGAGCACCTGAACGCCTCTCCTCAAGCTGTTCCCCTCCAGGTCTGCTTGGGTGTACCGGAGCTCGGATCGGGTGGTTTTGATTGGCGGGTGCGGCCCGCCGCCGTACACACAGTGGAAGCAGGGGAAGGCGTGGCCTCCGTTGTCCAGCAGGTACTTGAACATTGGCAGATACTTCATGGAGAACATGTAGACGGCTGGGAAGGTGGTGGGGTGCGTGGGGATGCCGGCGTTGATGTCGGCCCCGTGCTCCACCAGCAGCTGCACGGTCTCGATGCAGCCCAGCCTCGCCGCCACCATCAGCGGCCTGAACACGTCCAGGTTGGGGTTGGCGCCGGCCTCCAGCAGCATGTGGATGGCGTCCACGTTGTTGTTGATGACCGAGAAGTAGAGCACCGTGCTGCGCCGGTCCTCGTACAGTTTGGAGCGCTCCTCGGACAGCTGAGCGTTGACGTCGAACCCCGCTTCGATCAGGGACTCCAGGATGTTGTCGCGGTTGCGCTCAGCGGCTAAGTGGAGCGGGCTGATGCCCGTCCGCCGGATCCTGGCCTTGCTGGTTGCCGGGATGAGCATGGACACGATGCTGCCAAAGAAAACATGACGGAATCAGCTGCGACTGACCTACAGAGAATCGGATTTAAAGTGAGAGGCCAAACCGAACCCTCACCACAACCAGAGAGGTTATAAATCCCGCATACACAAGTCGCCATCACCACCTGCAACCTGGTGGACTTCAGGGTCCCCCAAACTACAGAGCTGGTCTCACTGAACTAAGCTGGACAGTGTGCCTACTTGTCGCTCCCTCTCTGGGCGGCGATGTGAATCGGCAACATTCCGGTCTTCCCCGGTTTGTTGGCGTCAGCATTCTGGGAGAGGAGCAGCTCCACGATTTCCTCGTGTCCGTTCTTGGCGGCCTCGTACAGCGCCGTGGCGCCATCGGCCGCCTGGCTGTTGATGTCCGCGCCTGCGCAGAGACACGCGAGGGGTCAGAGGTCGAGTTCAGGTCTCCGTTAATCGGGAAAAAAAGGCAGCCGGAACTCTGAACGCCGATGGAGTCATTTTACATCGATGGAAGAACTTCCATGCATGGTTTCTCAGTCAGTGTTGCCCGAGAAAGAACACACGGCCTTTACACACAGTATTGCTCTCATTGCCATGGTGACACCGCCATCTGCGGCACATTTGCGTGGAAGTCCACTTAACTGACTGTCCTTGTGGCTCAAAAAGCACCACAGGTCTCCCGAAACTCATTGGAGCAGCCCTCAAGCACATGGGAGAAGTTCTAGACAGAACCCAGATTCTTTCAACACATTCTCGGCACCAATAAAGTTCATAATAATCGTCTGCTCAATTTAGTCTGTGTTTATGTGGCCCAGTCGAGCTTGGATTTTCCGCATCAAAGCTGGTGGCGCCTGCAGTTGTAACCTGGCATTGACCTTTGGCTCCATGTCACCAGTACTAGACTCGAGGTTGCCGGCCGGTTTTAAAGCGACACGTAAGCCAGCATGACGACGTCGCACCACGCACCGTGTTTGAGCAGGAGGCGCAGCGTGGCGAGCTGACCGCTCTGGGCGGCGGTGAAGAGCGGCGTGATGCCGTACACGTTGGTCAGGTTGTGCTTGGCCCCGGCCTTCAGCAGCATCTCACAGATCTCCAGGTTGTCGTGGCACACGGCCTCCTGCAGGGCGGTCCAGCCCTGGTTGCAGTGGGTGTTCACCGCCGCCCCGTGGTTGAGCAGCTCCGCCACCAGCGCAGCGTTGTTCCTCTCGCAGGCTGCAAGGGGAAAACGGAGTTTATTTAAGGGGCGCGACCACCCCAACGTCAAAAACAGAGCTCCTGTCTCCTCAAGTTTTAGTAGGTCAAGACGAAGACGTAGGTGTTACCTAGATACAGCGGCGTCTCGCGTTCGTTGTTGGTGATGTCGGGTTCGGCCCCGTCCGCCAGCAGCAGCTGAGCGCATCGCTGCTGCTCCCTGCTGACGGCGATGAGCAGCGCCGTCTCGCCACGCTCCGTTCGCTTGTTGACCATCCCGAGCTGGGCTGGGGACAGAAAACACTGGCGGGTGACCCGGGTCTGCCGCGGCTCGGCCGGTCAAAACGCGCCAGTGGACACGTAGCCCACAAGCCGAGCCGCCGAGGAGATGGAGTGGCGCATAATGTCGTCCTCTGCGTGATTTTCAAGTAAAAGTATTTGTTTTGATGCATGCATTTACCTGACAGCAGGACCCTCAGGCAGCTCTCCTGACCGTGCCATGCAGCCTGGTGAATAGCCAGCCAGCCCGGTTTGCTCGGCAGCATCAGGTTAGTTCCTGGATGCATCACCAGAGCCTTCACTTTACTGGCGTCGCCAACACGGATGGCTTTGAACAGAGGCTCCTCCTCCCTGCAGAGCATATACACATTAGCCAGACTTGACTTCATCTGACCTCACCTGTCACCGCACTACTGCGTCCAAGACACCTTGATGCAGGTGACAAAGGTAACACACATGATGCAGGTGACACAGGCTACACTGGCGATGCATCACCTGTGTGGTGATGCAGGTAACACAACTGATGCAGGTGATAGAGTTGACAAAGGTAACACTGGTAACGCACATGATAGAGGTGATACAGGTAACCCAACTGATGCAGGTGACACAGGCGACAGAGGTAACACTGGTAATGCACATGATAGAGGCGGTAAAGTCACCAAGGTAACACACGATGCAGGTGACGCAGATTATACTGGTGATACAGCTGGACACAGGTGACACTGGTAACACAACTGATGCAGGTGATACGGGTGACAAAGGTAACACAGGTAACGCACATGGTGTAGGTGATACAGGTTACACAACTGATGCGGGTGACACAGGTTACATGCATGGTACAGGTGATACAGGTAACACAACTGACGCAGGTGACACAGGTTACACACATGGTACAGGTGATACAGGTAACACAACTTATGCAGGTGACACAGGTTACACACATGGTACAGGTGATACAGGTAACACAACTTATGCAGGTGACACAGTTAATGCACATCATTCAGGTGATACAGGCGGTAAACGTTATACAGGTAACACATGATAGAGGTGGTATAGTCACAAAGGTAACACACGATGTAGGTGACGCAGATTATACTGGTGATACAGTTAGACACAGGCGATAAAGGTAACACAGGTAACACACATGGAGCAGGTGATGCAGGTAACACAACTGATGCATGTGACACGGGTAAGAGATGATACGGAAGATAAAGTCACAGAGGTTATGCACATGATGCAGGTGGCACAGGTTACACTGGTGATACAGCCGGGCACAAGCGATACGGGTTGCACAACCGATGCAGGTGACGCTGGTAACACAACCGATGCAGGTGAAACAGGCGATAAAAGGTGACACAGGTGACGTACATGATGCAGGTGATAAAGTCACAAAGGTGAGACGGGTTATTCTGGTGATACAGCTGGACGCACGCATGCTCCAGGTGATGCAGGTGCTGACACGGTCAGCATAGCTGACACATTATACAGGTAGCGTGCAAGGTTATAAAAGGTGGCACAGGTGATACAGGTGGGCATGCATGGTTATACAGGTAGCCGAGGTGATGCAGGTGGGCGTACGCGGTTATACAGGTAACCGAGGTGTTACAGGTGGGCGTGTGTGGTTATACAGGTAACCGAGGTGTTACAGGTGAGCGTGTGTGGTTATACAGGTAACCGAGGTGTTACAGATGGGCATGCGTGGTTATACAGG
>CAAKHG010049469.1:0-14890 GCA_901007715.1 Dactylopterus volitans | reverse complement strand
GTGGGGAGGTTGAGCGCTACCGACTAGATATCGTTGGCCTCACCTCCACACATAGCGTTGGCTCTGGAACCCAAGTCCTTGTGAGGGGTTGGACACTCTTCTACGCTGGAGTTGCCCAGGGTGAGAGGCGGAGGGTCGGGGTTGGCTTTTTGTTGGCCCAAGGGCGTTGGGGTTCTCTCCATTGCACGAAAGCTTCCTTGCCCCTTTGGTTCGGGGAACAGGTCCTGACTTGTTTGTGCTTACGCGCCGAACAGCAGTTCACAGTGCCCACCCTTTTTGGAGACCCTAGGACGGGTGCTGGACAGCGCACCAACTGGGGACTCCATCGTCCTGCTGGGAAACTTCAACACCCACGTGGGCAATGACAGTGAGACCTAGAAGGGCATGATTGGGAGGAACGGCCTGCCCGATCTGAACCCGAGTGGTGTTCAGTTGTTGGACTTCTGTGCTAGTCACGGTCTGTCCATAACTAACACTATGTACGAACATAAGGTTGCTCATCGGTCCACTTGGCACCATGACGGCCTAGGTCACAGGTCAATGATCGACTTTGTGGTCGTGTCATCTGATCTGCAGCCGTATGTTCTGGACACTCGGGTGAAGAGAGGTGGTGAGCTGTCAACTGATCATTCGGACATTGAGTCCGAATGGGCTATGTTCCGCTCCGCCATTGTCTAAGCGGCTGTTGCGAGTTGTGGTCGCAAGGTCGCTGGTGCTGGTCATGGCGGTAACCCCCAAACCCGATGGTGGACACCGGAGGTTAGGGGAGCCGTCAAGCTGAAGAAAGAGGCCTACAGGTCATGGTTGGTCTGTGGGTGTCCGGAAGCAGCTGATCAGTACCGGTTGGCTAAGCAGTCCGCAGCAGAGGCAAAAATCCGGGCATGGGAGGAGTTCAGTGAGGCCAAGGAGGAAGATTTTTAGTCGGCTCTGAAGAGATTCTGGAAAACTGTCCGGCGTCTCAGGGGCGGCAGACGGCAACTTGTCCACAATGTTCTAGGTGGGTGTGGGGAGTTGTTGATGTCACCTGGGGCAATCCTCCGGCGGTGGAAGGAATACTTCGAGGAGCTCCTCAATCCTACCGTCATGCATTCCCAAGGGGAAACAGAGCCGGAGGACCTAGAGGTGGGTCGTCCAATCACTGGGGCAGAAGTTGCCGAGGTAGTGAAACAACTTCACGGCGGTGGAGCTCCGGGTTTGGATGAGATCCGCCCAGGGTATCTTAAGGCTCTGGATAATGTCGGGCTGTTCTGACTGACATGCTTCTGCAACATTGCGTGGTCATCGGGGGCAGTGCCCTTGGAGTGGCAGACCGGGGTGGTGGTCCCTGTCTTCAAGAAAGGAGACCAGAGGGTGTGCTCCAACTACAGGGGGAATCACACTACTCAGCCTCCCCGGGAAAGTTTACGCCAGGGTGCTGGAAAAGAGGGTCCGATCGATAGTTGAGGAGGAACAATGCGGTTTTCGTCCTAGCCGTGGAACCACGGACCAGCTCTTTACCCTTGCAGGGCTGCTTGAGGGAAAGTGGGAGTTTGCCTAACCAGTCCACATGTGTTTTGTGGACCTGGAGAAGGCTTACGACCGTGTACCCAGGTGCATCCTCTGGGGGGTACTCCGGGAGTATGGGGTAAGCGGTCCCTTGCTCAGGGCTGTTCAGTTCCTTTACCAAAGGAGAAAGAGCTTGGTTCGTGTAGCCGGTTGTAAGTCGAACTCGCTCCCAGTGAGGGTTTTGTCACCGGTTCTGTTCATAACCTTTATGGACAGAATTTTCAGGCGCAGGCGGGGGTGGAGGTTGTCGTGTTTGATGAGCACAGGATCTCGTCGCTGCTTTTTGCAAATGATGTGGTCCTTCTAGCCTCATCGAGCCAAGACCTCCAGCAGTTCGTGGTCGAGCGTGAAGCAGCTGCTATGCAAATCAGCCAAGTCCGAGGCCATGGTCCTCAGTCAGAAAAGGGTAGATTGCCTTCTCTGGGTTGGGAATGAGGTCCTTCCTCAATTGGAGGAGTTCAAGTATCTTGAGATCTTGTTCTCGAGTGAGGGACGGATGGAGCGGGAGGTCGACAGGCGGATCGGAGCGGCGTCAGCAGTGATGCGGGCGCTTAACTGATCTGTCATGGTGAAGAAGCAGCTGAGCCGAAAGGCGAAGCTCTCGATATACCGGTCGATCTACGTTCCAACCCTCACCTGTGGTCATGAGCTTTGGGTAATGACCGAAAGAACGAGATCGTGAATACAAGCGGCCAAAATGAGTTTCCTCCGCAGGGTGGCCGGGCTCAGCCTTAGAGATGAGGGTGAGGAGCTCGGACATCTGGGAGGCGCTCAAAGTAGAGGTGAGGTGGCTCGGGCATCTGGTCAGGATGCCTTCTGGACGCCTCCCGTTAGAGGTGTTCCAGACATGTCCCACCGGGAGGAGGCCTTGTGGCCGACCCAGGACCAGGTGGAGGGATTATTTCTCTCGTCTGGCCTGGGAACGCCTGGGGGTCCCTCCGGCCGAGCTGGCGGAAGTGGCTGGGGCGAGGGCTGTCTGGGCTTCCCTCCTGAAGCTGCTGCCCCCGAGACCCGGACCCGGATAAGCGGAAGACGACGAGTACGAGTACAAGATTTGATGCCTTCAGGGATATAAACACTATCTTCATCTGCTGGCTGCAAACCACATAGATGCCACATTTGCTCCAATGAAGCTTCTGAGAAACGCTGCTTCATGCTGAACATCAGCTGGATGTTGGCTAGAAAACCATAGTGACTGTGTTTCTTCCTCCAGGTTTGACCATTGTGGAGAGCAGAGGTTAGAACCTGGTGTGAGGAAGTGTAAGTGTGGATTTAACTTGATTCATGACTCATCACATCTACTGAAACATCAGGGCTGCTGGTTCAAACATGGCTGACAACATGTGTGTCATTGTTGAACTTGATAAACTTGCTGTCTTGTGTCTCCTGGTCTCCATCAGATTCCTGTGAACTCACTCTGGACACAAACACAGTCAACGGACGACTCAGACTGTCTCACAACAACAGGAAGGTGACAAGAGTGGAAGAAGATCAGCAGTATCCTGATCATCCAGATAGATTTGACCCGTGCTCTCAGCTCCTGTGTAGAGATGGTTTGACTGGTCGCTGTTACTGGCAGGTGGAGTGGAGAGGACGTGTTACGATAGCAGTGAGTTACAGAGGAACCAGCAGGAAAGGAGACATTCGTGAATGTGTGTTTGGATGGAACGATCAGTCCTGGAGTCTGGAATGTTCTGATGATGGTTACTTTGTCCGTCACAACACCAGAGTAACACCCATCTTCTCCTCAGTGAGTAAGAGAGTAGCCGTGTATGTGGACTGTCTTGCTGGAACTGTGTCCTTCTACAGCGTCTCCTCTGACACGCTGACCCACCTCTACACCTTCAACACCACATTCACTCAGACTCTTTATCCTGGATTTGGCTTCTTCTGGTCTCCTGGTTCTTCAGTGACCCTGTGAGGTCTTCAGGAGGGAGAGTCTCCTCCTGTGGAGACAAACACTCAAACTGCTGACGGGAACACAGAAACTGGAGGTGACAGCAGCTTCCTGTGATGTTGATGGAGGACCAGCTTCCATGCTGGTTTCCGTCTGGATGAGCTTTAAGGTCTCAGTCATGCTTCTGTCACAAGCAGCGATTTTCTGATTTTGGTTCTAATAGTTTTTCTTGGATCATCTTCTCGCGGTTGTTCATGACTGCAGATCTCATGTGGTTCAATAAAACTTCAGAGACAAAACCAAACCAGCGAGACGTTAGAAGACAAACAGTCCTGCTGGACCAATCACAGACCAGGAGCAGACGAGTGGATTCAGCTTTAACAGTCACAAGCAACGAGTAATCGACTGAAACCTGTCAGAGATCATCACTGGTCCATTTCTGGGTCCATGAACCTTATGTTTCCACCACTGTGGCTTAGAAGCAGACAGTGATAGTTTTCTCCTGAATGCCTCAGCGTTCACATATTGATAATTATAATCAATTGTAATCATAATGAAGAAGAAAAAGAACAATGTGAGGACAGGTAGTCCAAGGACTCGCGGGGTCGAGATGACAACACGGGAGACAGCAGGCGCCATGAGAGTAGATGAGGTGTCTACAGAAGCAGATGATGATGATTATTATAACTACGACCACGACTATGATGATCAGGTCCGACGGGGGGTTCAGATGGGTTTGTGAGGATCAGGAGAAAGCAAAGCCAATGCAGAAGAGAGTGAAGGGTTGGGCAGATGAGCTTTGAGAAAATGCCTGGTTATCAGTGAGATTCCATAAAGGAAATGGCTCCTGATGAGTGTATGATGTGCATAGAGGCTCCCACAAGATTACCATCTGCTGTCCCAGAAAAACACAAGAACGTGCAGCAGAGCGAGTGTAGAGACGACAATATCACTGGAGTCGTCTCCCAGCATGAGTCAGGCTCGTGCCGAGGTTCAGAATGAGCCTGGTTACAGAATAGATCTGATGGCAGAATACGAGTGTTTCTCCGATACAACACGAGAGCGGGATGGAATGAACGTCTGTGGATGGATGTCCAACCATGTCTTTATATGCATAAACGCCATTTGAGTCCACTAAAGACTCCCGTGTCATTCTTCAGTTGATATTATGTTCATCAGCAAATTCAAAGACTGACGTGGCGGCGCTCCGGTCTCACTCCGGAGCAGCCGGCTTCCTGTCAGTCTGCCACTAGATGTCACTGCCCCGAACCTTCAGGCCAGTTGGCAAGCCAAAGGCTTGTAGTGAAACTGGTAGGTTTGATAATGAGATCGACGCAGCTGTTGGCAGTCGGGACAAAAATTCAACCTCTAAGAATATATGATAAAGTACTGCAGAAAGAATACGGAAAGAGATTGAGTTGTGAATAAGAGCCGGGGCTTCCAACTGGACTAAAATGTTTTATTTTCAGGATACATTACGGCTAAAACGGCAGGAAAAACCAAACGCTTTAATTTGCAATTGTAGTGTTTTGTGATGTTAACAAAAACAAAACAAAAAATAAAATATAGTCACTGCATACATTGTACAAGAGTACTCTGACATTAACATCCATTAACATTGTAACACTCAAAGAAAAATAAGCTGAATAAGATGCATCGTTTCATCTCAAAAGCTCCGAGCAGCCATGAATTACTGGTCCTCTGCTGCCCCCCTCAGACATCAAGCAGCAACAGCAGGCAAGCCGGAACGAACCTCCTCGATTTTAGGAACTGCGCTTTTTCACGTTTGAACATACAATCGTGTATAAATGAAAAAAAAAATCCTTAAATAATACAAAATATTAAATATCAAGATGAAAGTGGCATTTGTCACCAAACAAAGATCAGCGGAGATCTTTGATTCGCATTCGCGCATGATTACAGTTTAACTTTGGCAGCTGTGGGAACTGCAGACCGTCGACACAGCCGATTAATTATTCATTTCGACGCCTGGAAATAAGATTCAGCATTATTTGAATGTGGTTTGATTGGGGTGAGCTGTGCTGACACTCTTGAATTGCTGACCTGGTCTGGAAAAACAAGTTCTCTAAAAATGAGACCAAGCATGAATTTAAGTGGAGGTTCTGTGGTTTTGGTTTTGCTCTGTTTTTGGGGTTGCAGGTTCCCCTCCCGTTTGCCCCGCCCCCTGCAGCAGTGGGTGTGGCCGACTGTTCCTGCTTCTGCTGACGAGGCTAACCTGAGCTCCATCTCACTCGCCGCGCGAGCTCCTCGTTTGCTCCGTGGCTTTAACTCGCTTTAACTTTAGCTCACCTGAGCTCCATCCGTCTGAGATCCTGCAGCAGGCCTCACCTTACTTTTGGAATTTTTTTTTGGGTGAAATAAACTGAGTTTCTGTCTCAGGATTTTGGTTCCAGCAGAAAAACAAAACAAAACCGAGAATTAAAACTAATTAAAAATTTAAAAAAAGATTTTTGTGGTAATGTGCTAGTGGTGTACATGAGAAGTTACTATTAACTTTGAAACTTTTTTTTTCTTATTTATCTTCAATAGCGTTACAGGGTCTCATAGAGAAAGAGGCAGGGGTCATTTCCGTTTCAGAGAAGGCAGAAGGCGAAGCTGGCGGTGAGAGCGACGGATGCACCGCCGCCGCTCACAAGGAAGAGGAAAGCCAGGAAATGTGGATATTGTGGCACAATCAACCATGGTGGACAACACGAGGCTGAGAAGGAACCACTGAATCAGGCTTTCCAAACAAAGCTACAGCTTCCAGACGCACGTAAACACTTTTCGTTTCCACCGGTGTTCTGGAGACACGACGGACTTTCCACGCACACAACGCTAGATTGTCCGATCTCACAAAAGTTCGCCTTGAAGAGACAGGTTGCGGATAACGGAGAAGATTGGGCGAGAGTCAGTGTTGAATCGAGCGTGATGTCTTTGGGGGCAATGAGGACCCCATCTCCAAAAGCAAGCATGATGGTCCTCATAACACATCAAACACCAGGGAGATGGTCATGTAGTAGGAGCCGTGTGAATCTCTGTACACCTCTGCCTCCTCCTCCATGCTGAAGCCCTCCAGCTCATGTCCATCCAAAATCATCCTCCTGGTGAAGCTGGGCTTCAGGTGAGGCGTCCCCTGGGTCTCCGCCCCCATCATCAGCAGACCCGAGTGGCAAATGAAGCAGACCCGGAGCTGCTTCGTTGGGTGAATGTGCCTGATCACCGCGCGCTTGGTGGAGCAAGCTGCGCAGACCACGAAGCCGCATTTCCTGCAGTGGTGCCGCCGCTGTGTCACCGAGAACTTCTTGGGGCAGCGCATGCAGATGGCGGAGGCCTCGTCCGGGATCCACGTCACGGCGAAGGCGGACCCAGGCATGTGCAGGCCACTCTGCAGCAGTCTGGACCGGCAGTCGAGGATGTGTTGGATCCACGCCTTCTTCTCCTCATAGGAGGCGGCTGCCACAAAGAAGGACTTGCGTGGGGTGCGGATCAGCCACTGGTTCCTCATTTTCATGCCGTCCTCCAGGTCCTCGAGCTGAATGTCCTCTGAAAAGATGAAACAGTGACAGACGCTAAAAAGTTATGGAACTTTCATTGGTCAACAAGCTTATCTCCAGGAAAGTCTGGTCATTACTGAAGATCTCTGCGCGTCAGGAGCACGAGGAAGTCGAATGCATCAGTGGAGCCACAGTGTTTTTGTGATTTTACTTAGAATATTCATTTGAACATGGATGGTTCAAAGGTTCCTCACTTCTTTCTGGCGTTCATGGGGGTCCTGCAGGGCCCAGAAGCCTTTCACAAGCATCTGAACATAAGAACTCTGACAGGGCATCACTGCTGCAAACATCTTATCATACACTCGAGCAAGAAATTTGAGTTGGCAAGTTTTCTTTGGTTTTCTGACAACAGCACAAACGCGTTGGACCGGTCATACTTGGGTGACGGTGCAGGCCATCACAGTTGTTCTAGTCATGCTGGCAAATAAGGGACAGACTCCAAAAGATGTCACTCTTGCTGGAGCTGACCTGATACTTCTTTCATGTGCTACTCAGTGTCTGTGAATGGCTATCCGTGCTATCCATGAGAGGCCAAACTAGAAGTATGAAGATTTGATCCATTTCGGGAAACCTGCGTTTGCTCTCTACTCCGCAGCACGTCTGGAACCACCCTATTCCTTTCATTCCCAGACAGATCTTTTGACAAAACGCAGCGTTCTCGTTGTGCAGATGTCTTTCAACGTTAAATTTTGCTGTTTTTGGTCAAATGTGACCCGTATCCGAGTGGCTTCTGACTGTGTGAACGGCACGGGTCGCGTTGAATCTGACATTTCTCGAATCAGGTTCAGGCCACGTTCAAATGCGGTCCTGAATCAGACGCGTTATCGGATGTTTTTCTAGACGTGACCGCATTCACTGCGACTTTGACCTCATACTTCTGTGCCAAATATGGAGTTTCAACTCCATATTTTAATGGTTTAATGGAAACAAACAAACAGTGAAGGAGGCGGTCAATGGAGGGATAGTGAAGTGTTATTGCTAATTAGTATTTGGGGGGGGCACGGTGGTGCACTGGTTAGCATTGTTGCCTCATAGCAAGAAGGTGGCAGGTTGGATTCCCGGCCTGGGATCCTTCTATGTGGAGTTTGCATGCTCTCCCCGTGTCTGCGTGGGTTCTCTCCGGGTACTCCGGCTTCCTCCCACCTTCCAAAAGCATGCTGAGGTTAACTGGCTCCTCTAAATCGCCCGTAGGTGTGTGTGTGTGCGAGTGTGAGTGGTTGTCTGTCCTTCATGTGGTCCTGCCATGAGCTGCCGCTGGTCCAGGGTGTTTGTACCCCGCCGCTCGCCCCTTGTCAGCTGGGATCGGCTCCAGCACGACCGCAACCCGGAACTGGGATGACACTTTGGTGCAAGCCAAACTTGAAGGGTCTAATCTTAACTGATGTTTTCGAAAAAAAAATGTCCTCCACTCTGCTCGCCCGACTGTTTCAGCTCCATATTTTAATGGTTTAATGGCTTTGGACGTAAGAGCTGGGCCTTTATTTACGTCGACCGAAGCAGGTACCAGGCCTTTATGAGAGGCAGGTTTTTACCACATGTCCCTTTCTTCCACCCCAAGCCTTTATTTAGGAGCAGATGTCATTTGATTGTATCAGCCACAAACTCAGCTACTACATGAGACCTGGCTTTTATTGGACGGATCACGGGAATTTAATGCGAGAGATCAAAAATGTTACTACAACCACCGCTTCCACTTAGTTAGGAACTTAGCTAGGAACTGAAACTGTGTTCCAAATTACAACCAGGTCAAACGTGCAGGTTAAACCGCCGCAGCAATCACGTTTTGGGTCCATTTTATCAGTTTTCAAAAAGATATGTGTGTTTATCATGATAGGAAGTAACAAACAATTCATGGTGTCTGGAAGGATGTAAAAATATCTGCCAGGACCTGTCCGTCCAACTCATCAGTTCATTGTACACAATGAAATATGTGGCTCGACTTTGCCCAAGAAAGAGAGAAGAAGCTTGTAAACTGGATCTTTTCAAATTGAGTATTTCAGCCAGTATTTTTCTCGAGCATCATTTTCTCCCTGAAATGCCTTCAGGAGTATAATAATCCCAAAAAAGTAGTAGTCGTGCTAGTAGTAGTAGTAGTAGTAGTAGTAGCAGTAGCGGTAGTAGCAGTAGTAGTAGTGGTAGTAGTGGTAGTGGTAGTGGCAGTAGCAGTATTAATAGAAGTAGTCACAGAAGTGGCAGCAGGAGCAGCGGAAATAGCTGTATTATTTGTTGTTAGTTTTAGTAGTATAAAGTAGCACTGCTAGTATTCGTATAAAGTAGCAATGGTAGCAGTAGTAGTAGTCGCAGTAGTAGTATTAATATTTGCAGCAGTAGCAGGAGTAGTAACAATAGCAGTATTCATGGTAGTTAGTAGTAATAGAACTAGTAGGAGGTAGTATCAGTTGTACCAGTAGTGCTGGTGGTAAAAGTAGTAGCAGTAGTTAGTAGTAATAGAAGTAGCAGGTGGTAGTAGCAGTTGTACCGGTAATAGTGGTAGTAGTAGCAGCAGCAGTTGTAGTGGCGGTTAGGAGCAATAGAAGTAGTAGGTAGTTGTAGCAGTAGTAGTGGTAGTTGGAGTGGTAGCAGTCGCAGTAGTTAGTCGTAATAGAAGTAGTATGCAGTTGTAGCAGTAGTCGTGGTAGTTGGAGTAGTAGCAGCAGTAGTAGTTAGTCATATTAGAAGTAGTATGCAGTTGTAACAGTAGTATTGGTAGTAGTAGTTGTATCAGTATTAGTGGCGATAGTTGGAGTCGTAGCAGCAGTCGTAGTTAGTTGTAATAGAAGTAGTATGTAGTCGTAGTAGTGGTAGTTGGAGTAGTTGTACCAGTATTAGTGGTAGTAGTAGTAGCAGCAGCAGTTGTAGTGTTAGTTAGTAGTAATAGAAGCAGTAGGTAGTTTTAGCAGTAGAAGTGGCGATAGTAGCAGTTATAGCAGTAATAGTGAGATTAGTACTTTTACCAGTAATAGTGGTGGTATCAGTAGTAGTGGTTAGTAGAAGTAGAAGTAGTAGGTAGTTGTAGCAGTAGTAGTGGTGGTACTATTAGTAGTAGTAGTAGTAGTAGTAGTAGGTGGTAGTAGCAGTTTTACCAGTAATAATGATGGTAGTAGCAGTTGTAGCAGTAGTAGTGGTAGTTGGAGTAGTAGCAGCAGTAGTAGTTAGTCGTAGTAGAAGTAGTATGTAGTCATAGTAGTGGTAGTTGCACCAGTATTAAAGGTAGTAGTAGCAGCAGCAGCAGTTGTAGTGGTAGTTAGTAGTAATAGAAGCAGTAGGCAGGTTGTAGCAGTAGTAGTAGTCATAGAGGTTGTACCTGTAGAAGTGGTGGTAGTAGCACTTGTAGCAGTAGTAGTAGTGGTAGTTGTACTTGTACCAGTAATAGTGGTGGTAGTTAATAGTAACAGAAGTAGTGGGTAGTTGTACCAGTAGTAGTGGTGGTAGTAGTACTTGTACCAGTAATGGTGGTGGTAGTAGTAGTGGTAGTTAGTTGCAATAGAAGTAGTAGGTAGTTGTAGCAGTAGTAGTGGTAGTAGAGGTTGTACCAGTAGTAGCAATGATAGCAGTAGTAGTAGTAGTAGTAATAAAAGTAATAGGTGGTAGTAGCAGTTGTACCAGTGGAAGTGGCGGTAGTAGTAGTTGCACCAGTATTAGTGGTAGTAGTAGCAGTAGTAGTAGTAGTAGTAGTAGTAGTAGTAGTAGTAGTAGTAGTGGTAGTTGTAATAGAAGTGTCGGTTGTAGTAGTGGTTGTACCAGTAGTAGTGGTAGTTGGAGTAGTAGCAGTAGCAGTAGAAGTTAGTCATAATAGAAGTAGTATGCAGTTGTAGCAGTATTAGTAATATTGGTTACAGCAGCAGTAGTAACAGTAGTATCAGTAATACAAGCATTACTTTGATTACTATAGTAGTGTAACAGTAATAATAGTAATATTAGTAGCAGTAGTGCTAGCAGTACCTGGAATGGTAGTATTCATAGAGGTATTTGAAATATTGGCATTAGTCACAGTTTAATATTAGCAGTAATAATAGTACTAATAGTAGTAAGTAGCATTAATACAAGCAGTAACACTCATATTGGTAGGAGTAGTGGTAGTGTTACTATAAGTAGATGAGAAAAGCAGTACTAGTAGAGGTGGTAATAGTAGTACTAGTGTTAGAGGTAGGACTAGAGGTATGACTTGGTATTGGTATTTGTGATAGTATTCATAGTAGTAGAATTACTAATAGTAGTAGTACCAATAGCAGTAGTAGTAGTACTAGTACCTTGTATTTTTTTGTAGCAGCAGCAGCAATAATAGGAGTTGTTGTAGTAGTAGCAGTAGGAATATTTGTTGTAGCAGCAGCATTAGTAGTACCTAGTATTTGTGAAAACAGCAGAACCAGCAGTCGTACTTGTTGTAGCAGCACCGGCAGCAAAGGCAGTAGCAGTAGTAGTAGTCGCAGTACCAAGTACTATTTGTTGTAACAGTAGCAGTGGTAATAGATAAAGCAGCAGCAGCAGCAGTTAATAGTGATGATAGTAGTGAGAATAGTAGTAGTAGTAGTAGCAGCAGCAGTGTTAGCAACAGTATCAGTATTCGTTGTTACAGTAATCGAATCGGTCTTAGTCATTGAGGGTGTTATTTTAGAGGGCATTTATTTTGAAAAGGTAGAATATGTCACCTTTTCTGGTAGCGACTCTTATTTTGAAGGCCATCTCACAGAGCGCAACCGAGGGTCGCTCAGGCCACAGGGAGGAACGGTGCGGCCTGTTTCTTGGCCCCCAAACCTCATGTTTCCCCCCGTGTGGTTGAGAGGCACAGTCGGCTCCTGAGACCTGCTGAGGACCCCCCAGCAACGCTCGCGTCCCATTGGAGGACTGCGGCGGCGCTGAAATAAAACAACTTCACACCCCCAGAGAGACTCTGAGCATCAGGGTGAAACCATGTTTATGAGCGTGTAAAAAAGGCTCCATTTAACACTGGCGAATTTACCGACATTTTTTTTAACGTTAATCTTTTAAAAAGTGTAAACGTTATTTAAAAAAACTTGAGAGGAAGCACAAACAAGCATAAATACAACTACTACTATGACTACCACTAGTGCTACTACAACTGCCAACACCTTATTGCTACAATTACGACTACCGCTACTGCTACAACTACAAGTATTACTGTTGCTACTACCACCATCACCACTACCAGTACTACCACAATACTGCTACCTGTGCAACTACTACCACTGCTGCTGCCACCATCACCATTATTACCACCACAACTAGTATTATTACTAGTAGTACTACAACCACCACCATCACTACAACTATTACTCCTTCTATAACAATTACTTCTACTACCACCATCACCACCATGACTACTATTACTCCTACTTTTACAAATACTACGACCACCACCACCATCACCATGACTACAACTACTACTCCTTCTATTACTTCTGCTTCTACCACCACCAACACTACTACTACCACCACTACTACCAATACTTGTACTAATATTACTATTATTGCCACTACTATGATTACCACTGCTGCTACTACTGCTACTACTACAACTGCCACTCCAATTATTGCTACAACTATGACTACCACTACTGCTACTATTGCTAGAACTACCAATACTATCACTACTGCTACTATGACTACTACAGCTATTGCCTCTATTACTCATACTACTGCTACCGCTACTACAACCAAGACTACTACTATGCCACCACCACTACCACTATTACCACCACGACTACTATTACTATGACTCCTACTATTACTAGTACTACTACCACCACCACTACTACTACTACTGATACTACTACTAATATTACTATTATTGCCACTACTATGATTACTTCTGCTACTACTACAATGGCCATTGCTACAACTACGACTACCACTACTACTACCACTACTACTAGCACTGCTACTAGCATTACCGCTACTATTACGGCAACCATTGCCGCTACTACTACAACTAAAACTATTGCCTGTACTACCACTACTACCACCAAACTACCACCAATACTACTACCAATGCAACTACTACTACTGCTGCCACGCCACCATTATTACCACAACTATTCCTACTCCTTCTATCACCACTACTACTACCACTATTACTACTAATACTGCTGCTACTGGTGACACCACCACCACCACAACCACCATCACCACTACTATTACTACTATTACAACTACCACCACCACCAGTACTAACACTACCACTACTAAAACTACCACTTCTACCACCACCACCACCACCACCACTGTTACCACTACTACTGATACTATTGCTGCCAATACTACCACCACCACTACTAACATTACTTTTACCTCCGTCACCACCATGCCTCTACTACAATTTCCACTACTGTTTCTGCTACGACTAGCACTACTGCTATTACTACTACAACTGCTGCAACCAACACTGCAACTAGTACTACTAGTACTGCTATCCCGACTCCTCCTCCTCTTCTGAGTTTTTCTCTAAGACTCAGTGGGCCTTAAGCATGAGTATTTTTTAGTTATTTACTAGCGTGAGCGGTGGGGCACATGGAGGTTTATTCTATTAATTAATGACCTGGCACACTTGACCTAAGTGCTTTTAATGAAAGTAAACCATCAAGAAAAGAACATCTGAGTATTTTTTCTCCTGCATATCATGAAACACATTGAATTTTCATCATCGTGACTATTTCCGGAGCGAAAACAGACGTTAAGTTACCCGAGAACAAACAAATACTAAGTAAGAAAATACTGATGAACGACACCAAACGCTGTGAAATTCTTCTTCGCACGACACAAAGATCAAACGGGAGTGTTTTTCATACGAGCCCCAGTATGTTGTTGTAGTGCTTATTTTGGCCACAAGAGGCTGACGTGCGCTTTTTCAGATCCAAGCGGCAGAAAAAAATATGGAATCACTCAATTCTGAGGGAAATATGATGGAATCACCCTGTAATCTGCAGTTCTAAAAGAAACAGCTGCATCAGATTCAAACTGCTCGTCAGCCTGCAGTTAAAAAGGAGCGCGACACCTGGGAGCATCAGCGCCGATCACGGCGCCAACGCCGGAGATGTCGGGCCACATCACGGAATGTTGGCTGCTCCCAGTCGGCTGTGTCTAATACTTGGACACAACGGGAAGCTGCTAAAAGGGGAAGTGTTGTGGTGGAGCCAGGAAGGAGGACGGCTCCAGAACAGAAAATGCACAACAAAACAAAGGAGGAACAAACGGGAAGAAACTCCAGAAACTGGAGTCAGTGCGAGTGGAAGCGGAAGAAATCGCATAAAGGAATCCGAAATGCTTCGTTAATCCCGCGGGATTATGAGGAAATGGGATTCGCATCCAGAAAAGCCGAATGAACGAGCGTCATTAACACCTGGATGGAGAAGAGGAAGAAGAAGAGAAGCAGAAGGTCCCGGTGGACCAAAGAGAAGCAGTCATGGACCGTGGATGATGATGAAAGTCATATTCAGAGATGAATCGAGGATCTGCATTGGCCGATGATGGTGATGATGATGATGATGATGGTTATTACATATTCAATAAATGCACAAGTTCACTCTGAAGCTTTGGACCCTTTTCTCATCCCATCAGGTGGTGATGACGTCGTCATTTTTCATGGCGAAAACGCGTCCTGCCGTAAAGCAAAAGACGTGAAAACCTTCCTCCAGGAAAGACAAAGAACGTCGACCTCAGCGGTCTGCAAGGAGTCCAGATCTCAATCATACTGAACATCCATGAAAATGCTCCATGAGAGGCTCCAGCCTGCTGGTCACGGAGCTCGTTACAGCAGTGAGAGGCAGCCGGTGGCTGCTGGAGAAGATTGTTTGTCCATCCTCACGTCCATCGTGCCTCAGAGAATTCTCGCTGTTCCAAAAGCCAGAGGAGGCGCAGCGGAGGACGAAGCTGG